>CAOKZL010003902.1:0-61556 GCA_948472985.1 Iguana delicatissima
ATCTGTAACTCTACCTTCGTTCAGTTACGTATTGCTCTCCATTGAGACGCAATGAGTGTGCCCTCTGCCGACAGGTTGGGCATTGGAAGAATGAATGTCCCAGACAGAGAGGGATGGCGAACAGGGGAAGAGGAATGGATCGAGGAAGAGGAAGGGGAGCAAATCGAGGAAGAGGAAGAGGAAGAGTAGTGGATGGAAGATATGAGCAGGGGATGGACGAAGGGTTCGAGGACTTCATTGGACTAGCTGAAATGGAACATTACGATTAGACGAGCCCGGGCCCCCTTGCTCTCGGCCCCGGGGAGCCTATGGTCACAGCACAAATAGGGGACCGAGCCATCCCCATGATGGTAGATACGGGAGCCACCCGTTCAGTATTAAATTCTGCAATAGCCCCAAAAACTGAGAAAGCCATAAGAATTGTGGGGACCACGGGGAAATTGGAAAAACACCCTCTCTTAGAAAAAAGAATTGTGGATCTAGGAAGACATCAAGTCACTCACCAGTTTTTGTATTTGCCAAGTTGCCCTGTGCCTCTGGGTCGAGATTTGTTGGCTAAATTGAGAGCTCAAATTTCTACTGAAGAAGATGGGACGATGGAAATAAATTTTAGAGGACCAAAGAATATCTCAGTGACTTATCCAATGGAGGAGGAGTGGCGAAGGTACCAGATCATGGTTTGTCAAGAGCAACCCACTATATTTGGACCCCCAGGCGTGTGGGCTGAAGACAACCCACCTGGGTAAGCCCGGTTCGTGGCCCCCATAGTGGTAGAATTAAAGCCAAATGCTATGCCCACTCGTGTAAGGCAATATGATCTACCCAGAGAAGCCCTGGAAGGGATCCAGAAGCATTTAGAACGGCTGAAGAAGTACAATATAATTCGGGAATGCCGCTCTCCCTGGAATATTCCATTACTCCCAGTATTGAAACCTGGGACGAAGGAATATCGTCCAGTACAAGATTTAAGGATGGTAAACAAAGCTACAGTAACCCTACACCCAGTGGTACCAAACCCATATGTCCTGATGGGACTAGTTCCATCTGCAGCTACTCACTTCACTGTTTTGGATCTCAAGGATGCCTTCTTCTGTATCCGAGTGGCCCCCCAAAGCCAGGACATATTTGCCTTCCAGGTGGAAGACAGCATTACAGGCCAGAAGACCCAGTTCACGTGGTGCCGCTTGCCTCAGGGGTGGAAGAACTCGCCAACGATTTTTGGGACATAGTTGGTCAAACTTAAGAGAGAAAATTCCGATCTGAACCCGAGAGACGAGTTTGCTGCAAATCTGGATGATCTCTGGCCGCCACCAGTGAGGAGGAGTGTAAGGAAGCCACAATGGAGTTGCTCCAGCTTCTGTGGGAAGCAGGCTACAAAGTATCTAAGAAGAAGGCCCAGTTGTGCCAGACAGAGGTGCGATATCTGGGATTCCAAGTGACTCAAGGGAAACGAGCGCTAGGCCGAGAAAGGAAGGAGGCTGTGTGTGCTCTGCCTGAGCCCCGGAATCGGAAGATGGTGCGAGAATTCTTGGGTGCAGCTGGGTTTTGCAAGAATCTGGATTCCTAACTTCGCAATAATGAGCAAACCATTATATGAAGCTACCAAAGGTCCGGAGAAGTCTGAATTTGTGTGGGGAAAAGAACAAAAGAACGCCTGGGAACAGATAAAGAAGGCGCTGATGGAAGCTCCGGCGCTAGGTCTGCCAGATGTAACAAAGAAGTTCACCTTATTTGTTGATGAGAAGAATGGAATAGCCGTGGGAGTACTGACACAGATGTTGGGATCCTGGCATCGCCCAGTGGCATATCTCTCTAAGCAATTAGATCCAGTCGCTAGAGGATGGCCTGGGTGTCTCAGAGCTATAGCAGCAACAGCCTTGTTGGTAAAAGAAGCAGATAAGTTAACCTTAGGCCAGAATTTGATGGTAAAGGTTCCACATTCTGTACTGGCCCTCATGGAGTACAAAGGTAGCTATTGGTTCACGAATAGCCGAATGTCCAAGTATCAGGGAATGTTGTATGAAAACCCTAGAGTGAAGTTGGAGTTGTGCACCACCCTGAACCCTGCAACACTGCTCCCAGCAGAATCTGGAAATATACACCACGACTGCCTTCAAACCATGGATGAAGTATACTCAAGTAGACCAGACTTGCGGGATACCCCATGGCCCCATCCTGATGTCACTTACTATACAGATGGAAGTAGCTTTGTGCGAGGGGAAGCGAAAGGCCGGCTATGCAGTGGTCACGGCAGATAAAATAATAGAAGCCAAAGGGCTACCTGTTGGTACCTCGGCCCAGAAGGCGGAACTTATCGCTTTGATCAGGGCTTTAGAGCTGGCCGAAGGACTTACTGTAAACATATACACAGATTCAAAGTATGCCTTCACTACCCTGCATGCGCATGGAGCACTGTACAAAGAAAAAGGATTGATCAATTCTTCAGGACAAGAGATCAAATATGGAAAAGAAATAGAGCACCTATTAGAAGCGGTGTGGGCCCCTAGTAAAGTTGCTGTGATGCACTGTAAAGGACATCAGAGAGGGCAAGATCCAGTGGTCCGGGGAAACCGGAAGGCAGATGCTGCTGCAAAGGAGGCTGCTGAGAGTGAACTAGTGAGTGGGAAGGAGAACCTGCCCAGAGAATTGGTAGTACCACTTTTCCAAGTCTCCTTGAGTAACCAGATCCCTAGATACACCCAGCAGGAGAATGAGAGGGCTGAAAAGGACCTGAAAGCTATAAGTGACAAAGATGGTTGGTGGGTCCTACCAGATGGAAGACGGTACATACCCCAATCTGTGGGATGGCCAAGCGTTCAGAAGGCACATGAAGCCACGCATCTGGGAAAGACAGCGTTGGCCCAGTTGTTAGCAAAGGATGTGTTTATAGATGGAATGAGACAGTACACCATGCTGGCGTCATCACGGTGTCAACTCTGCGCTCGGAACAACCCGCGTCAAGGACCCAGATTGGAAGAGGGAACCCAACATCAAGGATCTACTCCCTTCGAATCCCTAGTGGTGGACTTCACCGAGATGCCACGGATGGGACAATACCGATATATGTTGGTAATGGTGTGCACTCACACTGGGTGGGTTGAAGCATATCCTACTAGAACCGAGAAGGCGAAGGAAGTAATACGAGCTCTCTCCGAGACATCGTACCTAGATACGGGTTACCCCTTCACATCGGATCTGATAATGGCCCGGCCTTCGTGCACGGAGTAGTTAAGAGTTTGGCAGAAGTCTTTGGAATTACTTGGAAATTACATTGTGCGTATAGGCCCCAAAGTTCTGGGAAGGTGGAAAGGATGAACAGAACATTGAAGACTCAGCTTGCAAAATTGTGTCAAGAAACTAAGCTCAAATGGTTGGATGTACTCCCAATAGCTCTTTTGAGAATAAGATGCACCCCTCATCGGACGACTGGGCTGACTCCATTTGAGCTGCTGTATGGAAGACCCCGGCCATCCTGAAGGGATTGAGAGGGGACATTCGAGAGCTGGGGAACTTAACCCTCCAAGAAGAAGTGCAGGCATTAGGGAAAGCTCTAGAGAAGGTAAACGCCCATGCTTTAGAGGTTAGACGAGTTCCTTTCCTCACAAAGGCCCATTCCTTCCAGCCTGGGGATGAGGTGTGGGTTAAAGATTGGAAAGGGAGCCTCTATCACCAGGCTGGAGGGGGCCGTATCACGTGCTGTTAGTCACCCCCACTGCAGTAAAAGTAGCAGGGCTGAAACCTTGGATACACTACACCAGGATAAAAAGGGCGTTTACTGATTGGGCTGTAATTTCATCACAAGAAAACCCTTTGAAACTGAAATTGTCCAGAAGAAAAGGGGGGAGAGAAGATTTGGACTAGACTCTGCCGTGGTCATACCAGGGAATTGACCACTCTACGCACAGTCAGATCCGCAACAGGTGAATGAAGACTCTAGGCTAGACCCTACTGCTGCCACCCGCTGGACGCTGGTGCTCTACGTACGGTCAGACCTAGCAACTGCAGAGGAGGAAGATTGGGACTGAGCCCTGCTGTAGTCACTCCGGAGGCTGACTATTCTACGCACGGCCAGATCCCCTACAGTGGATATGGGAGAGAAACAATGAATATTAGTATTAATGATCTAATAATAATAGTAGTGTGTATATTTTTTGGTATTTTAGTATTTTTGTATATGTACAGAAGGAATTTGTGTGGAGTAAGTAGATTTGGGTCCCTGAGTGGCTCCGAAAATGAAGTGGGTAATGTTGATCGGGATGTGGAGCGTGATGGGTGGAGTAGTTGAGGCTAACTGGTTCAAACGACATGCTGCACACATGTTCCAACAACACGGACCCAATGTCACCCTGATCTATGAACATCCACAGACTGTAGCAGATTTCGGTTTTATGCCCTCCCTTATTAGTGAACCGGGAGTGGTTGTAGGAGCCCTACAGTCAGCATTGAGAGGGAATCCCAATATGTTTGCCAAAGTTGATAGTAATATAAACAAGACTCGATTTAGGCGGTTGAAGTTTTATACTTATTCCCCCGGAATGTGTTTTTGCTGTCACCATAGTGGATCTTGGAATTCTAAGTGGAAAGGATATATAAAATATTCCTCATTTTATGGTAAACTGGGAAATTATTCAGCATGTAGTGATAGATTCTATTTGTATGGCACATATAATAACTCCTATCAACCCAAGGGGGACTTAAATGAAACTAATTTTGGAGATTTATACCCAGAATATCCCATGTTCACTCCTAATTATACAGGGTCAGGTAGTATATGCTCTGGATTGATGGCTAGAGACCCGCATTTATGGTTCTACTTTAATGGGTGGGCCACCAACTACCACCCAGGGACTTACCAGTGTATAGGAATAGGATATATGACTATACCTGTCCAAGTTTTCCTACCAAGACAGATCAAACGAGTTGGTAGGAAGAAACGGCATTTAGTGGGACCACTGGGAAGTCAATGTGAGGATCTGGTCATTGTGAGGCCACAGTTGTCTGAGAGTGAGGGTAGTAGAGTAGGAGGAGGACTGATCACAGGGGTCCTCACTTTGGGATCCTACCCAGGAATTATGGCTCAAGAAAATCGTAGGAGCATAATAGGATTGACTTGCAGATTGGAGAAAACTATAAATGTGACTGGGAAATTGGTACAAGCCCTCCAACAAGAAATTGAAGAGCTAAATCAGCTATTGTTACAACATCGAATGGCCTTGGATTACTTGTTAGCCAGAAAAGGGGGGTTTTGTACCATAGTCAAAGGAGGATGCAAGGTTGCGTTCCATGATTTGAACAAGACTATAGAGGATGAGATACAGCAGTTGCAAGGGTTGATACAAAATAATGACAGTGGCGTTAGTAACCCCTGGGATTGGTTAACTTCTTGGCTTCCAGATCTTAGCTGGTTAAAAACCTTGTTTCTAGGTATTGTACTTTTAATTGTAGTAGGGTTCTTAGTAATGATATGTATTTCTTGTGCTATGAAATGTGTACATGCCTCTCTCTCCCAAGCTATGGAGGGGAAGGCAGCTCATTTTGCTGTTATGGCCCAAAAGCAAGCTTAAGTATGTCAAATTGCGTAGAATTTGGCATAAAGGGGGGAATGAAAGGGTTAAGTTGAAGAAGCTAATGCTAAGGTAGAAAAATATAGAAAAATAAGGTGAGCAGATGCGCCCTTTATCTTATCAAGAGGCTTAGGTATGTGCTTAGCAGTGCCGGGAACCTAGGGAGTTTTGATGTTGGAGAAATACTCCCTTGGTACCAAAATACATCATTTTTGAAAGATGTAACCCAGGTCTGCCTGACCTGTAAACACTTCATATATGGTCATATGTAATCATTTCCTGTAACCTGTTTACAAGAGGGTATAAAAAGAGAGCTAATACCTGGATCGGGGCTCTCAGGCTTTGGAAATCATTCCACTGAGATCCCTGCAGTAAAATAAACTTTTATTTTTGCTTTCTAATCTGGTGGTCTCAATTCTTGGCGAGCTACTTCAATAAGAATAGGGGTTGGCAGCATTAGGCATGGTGCTGGCCTCAGCACTGGCCAAGTTAGCTATGAGAATCTGCCTTCTGCCCTTGACTGGTCAATTCTGGATATGCTGCCTGTTCTAGGCGTGGTTGCACCTCAGCTCCCCCTGCCACCTCAAATCTAGCAATGCAAGAATCCTGCACTGAAGAGCACACTCACTTTGTAAGTCCTGCTGCAGTTACAACAATTCATGCGTTTTAATCTCTAGAAGATTCCCCGAGCTGAAGGACAGCTATTATTTCTTTTCTAGATAATTTGGGCAAAAGCAGAAAAGGGCAGGCACTTGTGAATGTAGGAAGAACTGAAGTGTCCACAATGGAGTGACTCCTGTTGTTGTTAAAAAGAGTATTTGGGAGGTTGTGTTGGCAGCCGCTGGAGAGAGGTGTGATAGTATACACACAACCTGCCAACAGAACTCCTTAATATGCAGTTATAGCCTGCAGCCACACATAGTTATATGATCTCAAAATTCATCATGTATTTTCAGTATATGTGCCACTTGCTGGTGTATTTTAACCCTTATCATATAATATATATATTCCTAGAACTGCTGCACATAAGAGAATGGAAGGCAACAGGTTACCCATGGCATATTCATCTTCATTAAAATGTCTTGACTGAGATCTCAGGTATAGAACTCTATGTGAAGTGGTTTCTCTTCAGGCATTCAAATCAATGTGTGTAGGATGTGGCATGGAGCCTGCTATTGTAATAGGGTGACCAGTTAGGCATCCCTTGGCAAAGAGAGAGAGAGAGAGAATTCATAATCAAAAAAGGACAAAAACAAAATTGCTTATGCTAATTCACAGATATAAATTAACAAATATAAATAGTTGCTAGAATTTAACAAGGAACTTAATATATCTCACCACAGTGAAGAAAACTATGGCTAGGTGATTTGTGTACCTATGGAGTCTGTTGCGTGGGAACCCACTTTTGATGGCAAAGCCAACGCCCTGCTTATTTTCCCTTTAGAGCGGTCTTGATCTTTCAGGTAGACTGGAGATAGACAAATACACAGAGAGGGCTGTCCCCTGGCAGCCCTTCAAACAGAGGACAGTTCTCTGTAAACTAGGGCCATTTCCACACTACACTGTTATAGTGCTATTATTCCACTTGCAACATCCTGTGGAATTTTGGGATTTGTAGTTTACTGAGGCCTAATAGCTTTCTGGCTGAGAATTCTAAAGACCCCTCCCTAAATTGCAAATCCCAAAATTCCATAGGATGTTGAAAGTGGAATAACAGCACTGTAACAGTGTAGTGTAGAAATGGCCTAGGATTCATAACCCCACACCCTGTGATACTCCCCTCACCCCTGATATTCATTGTACACACTGATAAATATCTGAAAAATGGCTGTGGAACTTGACTATGTGTTTTAGGAAATGTCAATTTAATAATTTGATGTTATTCATTATTCAAACATGTTTCTCTACTTAATTGAGGCATGGAGAGGATAAGGATCCAGTGTAAATAATATACAATCATGTATAGATGTCAGAGGTAGTAGCAGCTGGTGGTTCCCACATCACGGAGGTGGTGAATCCACCATAGTCTTTAATCCAGACTTCAAATCCAGACTTCTAAGGAGTTCTATCTACAGCCAGCCCTCCACATTTGCGTGTTTCACTTTTGCAGAATGGATTATTCATGGATTATTTGCTGTCACCTCTGCTGCTTCCCTATGCCATTTTTAATAGGGACTGCAAGCCTCGTGAGACTGAGAAACTGTGAACAAGGCTTGTAAGTCCCTCTTAAAAATGGTGTGGGACAGCAGTGGAGGTGGCAGGAAGCCCCACCAGCCACCCACTTCTGCCTTGTGAAGGAACCCTGATGCCTCAAAGGAATCCACAGTGGGTTGAATATGGTGATCATACTTTTTTTTGTGTTTCATATGGTTTGGGCTACAGTTGTTCATGGTTTTTTCACTTTCACGGGAACCCAGTGTCCCTAATCATAGTGAATATGGAGGGATGACTGTATTTTGGAATAGGGTTGACAGCTTGGATAGGTCCTTAAAGTTTATGTAAAAACCTGAAGAAAATTCACTGTTGAACTGACCAGCCGTCACCACCGACCAAAGGGCCTGTCATATTGTCTGGGGATGATATTAACGGTATGAAATGCGGGAAATATGCAGGTGGGTCATTCTGCTACTTTGGATACAGCACTAAAAGTCTAGATAATAAATTTATAATAACAAACATATTGTCTAGTTACATAGAGAACAGATATGTCCAGAGCATGCAGCCACAACAACCAGTATGTTACCTGTTTACACATTGAACTCATTACCTGAAGAAGCCTAGAATTTTCATAAATGACACTAACTTGTGGAAAGTTTTTCCACTGCCTACAACCTGCTTTCCACAGGAAAGTTCCCAAGCAAATAACCAGTGGGATGAGCTGCTTGGAAGCATGTTTTGATAATCCTGGGAGCATTTTGTTATCAGTAGACACTTTAAAAAAACCCTAACTTTTTCACTTTGTTTTTTTAAATCTTTCTTCACAGTTCAGAGAAACATAAACAGTTACTAAAACTAGGAGAGCAATCAAGCCTGAACTCTCCCTAGAAGCCAAGCTGACTAAACTGAGCCTGTCCTGCTTTGGCCATACCATGAGAAGTCACCACTCACTAGAAAAGACCATAATTCTTGCGAAGGTAGAAGGCAATAAGAAAAGAGGAAGATCACAGATGGACTGACTCACTCAAGGAAGACGTGTCCCTGAATCTGCCAAACTTGAGCAGGGCTGTTGATGACAGAGTAGCTTGGAGGATTTTCATCCATAGGATCACCATTAAGTTGAAGTCAACTTGATGACAAGTTAACAACAGCAATGTTATCATGAAATAACTACTCAGGAGAATGCATTGTAGTGCTTTTACAGCTGGTCATCTGAAAATAGCTTGACTTTCTCAAATGCTTACAGATTTATGAGAAATAGTTTTCCTTTTCAAAAACATATGCCTAAGAAAACTGGCAAAATCTTGAAGGCAAGTAAATTTCCCTAAATCATACAAAAATCAATGGGATTTTAAGAAGCACTTAAAAACACTTAACTGCTCTTTCCTCTAGAGGCCTTCAATAGTGCTAGGCTGTTAATGTTGTCTGGCTTGCATTCACCTTCTGTATTAAGATTCACTTGGAGCTAGTTTGGTGCAAGTTATGAACACCTTGAAAAGTCTAAAATATGGTGACTGTTTCTTGTAGCCCTAAGACGCTATCTTTGGGCTTAATGACCTGAGGGTTGAGTTGAGTGAGCTTAGGCCTTGAACCTTTCTTCAGGTATTTGTGCTCTACACAGTAGACACCAAAGGAAGCCTGAGTCATGCATAATTTCTAGAGCTGTGGTATGGCACAATGTCAGATTTAACCTTTTGTGGGAGATCCATGATTCTCTCTGGAATATAATACCACAGTTAAAAATATAATTAAACATCAACCAAAGTAAAACATGACTTAAACACATGACCATTAAAAAAGAAAGCAATATAGCATATTATTTCCTGAGCCGTTACCCTTTAAAGGACTGCTGCAACATGAAGGTATTCACCTGCCTGTGGAAGGATAGCAAGGAGATCCCTAGTCTAACCCCCTTGGAAGGGACTTCCAGAGCCTAGGAATAGCCACTGACAATGTTGCTTCTCTGTTCCCACTAGATGTACCTATGAGGGTCTCTGTCCTAGTTTTTTCTCTATGGCTTATCACTGCTATAATGATTTACCAAAAACAAAATATACAGTTCAGAGCTTAAATCTAGTGGAGAGTTAAGAAAGAATAAACCCATGAAAATTAAGCATTCCTAACAGTGCATTGAGTTCCCAGCATGCCTAAAAGAGGCTGTGATGAGGTCACTACTTAAAAACTCTCCCTGGAGCCCACTATCCTGAATAATTATTGGCCAATATCCCATTTTTAGGCAAGGTTCTGGAGCATGTGGTGGCCTCCCAGCTCCAGCGGTTTCTGGATGAAATGGATTATCCAGATCCATTTCAATCTGGCTTCAGGCCTGGTTATGGAACATAGGCCCTTTCCACACGAGGCAGTTAAAACGGGCCAAGGCGTCCTGGCACGGAGGTCGTCTGCACCTTGGATCGGACTAGGTGCGGACTATTTAACTTAGTTCCGCACCTCAGTCCGATCCAACCTGCCCTCAAGTGGTCCTTCCCTGCGCTAAGTAAAGACTGGAAAAATCAGGTCTTTACATTTTCTGGAATGCGCCATTGCATTCCTACTTACCTGTGCAGATGCGCAGGTTCGCACCAATGCGAGCCTGCGATCAGTGGAGGGCGGGCTGTGGGCGTGGCCAGCCTCAGCGATTGATCCACTCCCATGAAGACACCAGAAGCTGCCATTTTGAGCTGGAGCAGTGCGGATCTACGGTCTGCTCCGGTTTGCCCTGCACTAATGGAGGAGCCCTGCGGAAGGGCTCAAGGGACAGTGTGCATTACTTCATACCCAAGAAGAGCTGGTAAGTAACGGCACGGAGTGATTCACTCGCCTTGTGCAGAAATGGCCAGAGACAGCTTTGGTTGCCTTGGTGGATGACCTATGTGGGGAATTATACAGAGGGAATGTGTCCCTGTTGGTTCTGGCTTTTGATACCATCAACCATGGTATCCTTCTGAGTCAACTCTCTGGGATGGGACTCGGGGGCACTGCTATGCAGTGGTTCCAGTCATTCTTAGAGTGACGAGCTCAGAAGGTGGTGCTGGGGCACTCCTGTTCGACTCCATGGACATTGGCCGGGGGGGGGTCCATCAGAGTTCTGTTTTATTCCCCATGCTGTTTAACATTTACATGAAAACTGATGGAAGAGGTCATCTAGAGACTTGGGGTTCAGTGTCACCAATACACTGATGATACCCAACTCTATCTCTCCTTTCCATCTGATTCCAAGGAAGCTGTCTCAGTCCTGAACCAATGTCTGTTGTCAGTAATGGACTGGATGAGGGCAAACAAATTGAAGCTTAATCCAGACAAAACAGAGGTGCTCCTGGTCAGTCGAAGGGCAGATAAGGGAACAGGGATTTTGCCTGTGCTAGATGGGGTTACACTCTCCCTGAAATCTCAGGCTTGCAGCCTTGGTGTTCTGGATTCAACTCTGAGCCTGGATGCCGAGGTCTCAGCAGTGGCCAGGAGTGCATTTGCACAATTAAGACTTGTGCACCAGCTATGCCTGTTCCTTAAGATGTCAGATCTGGCTTCAGTGGCACATGCCTTGGTTACATCTTGTTTAGACTACTGTAATGCACTCTACATGGGGCTGCCTTTGGAAATTGTTCAGAAACTTCAGCAGGTACAAAATGTGGCAACCAGAATGCTGACTGGGGCCAGTTACAGGAAGCACATAAATCCCTTGTTAAAACACCTCTACTGGCTACCTGTTTGTTTCCAGGCACAATTCAAAGTGCTGGTTATGACCTATAAAGCCTTATATAGCTTAGGTCCAGGCTATCTGAAAGACAGCATCTCCCTGTACAAACTGGCTAAAACTTTAAGGTCTGCTGGGGAAGGCTTTCTCTCTGTCCCATCGCCATCTCAGGCTTGTCTGGTAAGGACATGGGAGAGAGTCTTCTTGGTGGCTGCTCCCACCCTGTTGAACACTCTTCCACAGGAGGTTAGGCAGCCCCCCCGTTTACCGTTTACCAGTAAGCAAAAACTTCTCTTTTTAAACAGGCCTTTTTGTAAGCTGGGGGAGCTTTATATTTATTAACTGAATATTGTCTAAGGCTTTTTAAATGGTTTTTAACGTTTTGATGTTTTAAGTTGCTGTTGAAAGCCACTTTGGATCCCATACTAGGAGAAAGGCGGCATACAAATATATATATAAACAAACAAACAAACAAACAAATAAGCAAATTTAGGCAACCACTCACAATTCCTGTCACTATCTTACCTTTTGCTGAATGAAGTTACAAAATCTTACATGGCACAAAGTCTTCAAACAGAAGTTAATTTCTCTGACTTATAGTTAAACAACTGTGCACATCAGTTCAAATGCATCTGTTTTAAAACAGGCAGCATTTGAACATTCAATATTTTATGTAAGATTCGAAATTCCACCACAGCAGAGTTCTTTCCACAGGGAAGATCTTATTTTAGAGTTACACATGGCTTTGACTAAGTCTGTTGTGTAGGCTTTGTTGTTACCTAAACTTAAGAATATTATTTTATTCTTCAGCAGTTTTAAGGAACAGAAAATCTTACTTTGTTGGCTGCCATTGCATGCCGAAATCACATGTTCTTTCTTCTCTGTTCCATGCTTGGTGCAGAAAAGTAGGTCATTAGAAAAGGGGACATTGTCCAAGTATGCCTGGAAATTTTGCAGACTTCAGAGAAAAGACTTTGGGAGAATCTGTAGTACATTTCTGTGTATTCTTCCTTTTGTGTTCCTGATTGCTTCTGCCACATTTTCATCAATGTGCGGTTGCAGTTTCTTGAAGGTTAGAAGTAGTTTTTTATTTTTGCATGAGCTTTCAAACCAACTTCTTTGGATCAAGTTGTGAGTGGTATTAAGGCCTCAGGTATAAAAGTGTACTTAGACAGTTGCAGAAGCAAGAGAGAATCTAGAAAGATGCAAATAATGTCCTTTGCCTTACATATTCAAAGGGTTGGGTGAGGTGATAGAAATCTTTCAGATCTTTACAGTAGTCAGTGAGCACTGATGCATAAAAGCAATAAATCTGCTCACCAAACGTCAATTTCCCTGCATTCAAGCCTCTCTCTGAGAAGATTCCTTTTGTTATATGTTCAATAGCAAGGATTTTTGTATTAATATATGTAATATGCCATGAAGCCATAGCCTTTGGCCCTTTCCGCACCTTACCTTTTTGCGGTGCTGGGGCACGGGGATTGTGTGAGCAGCCTCTTGCCAGAGGCTCTCACGTCCCCACTGCTTCGCCTCCGCAGCTGCTGCCTGCTGGTGAGCCGGCAGTGTGAGGGCTCCTCCTCTTCCTTCTGCAGCGCAGCCTGGGATTTTCCCAGGCTGTGCTGGGGCAGGAAGCGTGAGCGCTATGGCTCTGGAGGAACCGCACACACGGTAAGTGCGTGTGGGGCCCTGGAGTGATGCACGATTGAGCACCATTTTCGGCTACAAGCCGAAAATGAAATAGTGCACAATCGGTGTCTGCTGGCTCCAGCATCATTGTGCAATTGCAAGGACATCATGTGGACCACTCCTCGCAATTGCGCAACACCCCAGAGGCCCTTTTGCATGGTGAATGCCGTGTGAAAAGGGTCTTCGTCCATACCTCTGTTAACGGATTGGAATTTGTGAATATAATTCAATTCAGCTGTTTTTCTTTCTAGTCTTCCTTCATAATTTCCATGTTCAAGGACCACAACTTGTAAATCTATTACTGTATGTCCAGAAAGGTTGAAATGTTCTGCAACTAGTTTTTAGATACTGTCATTTCTAATGTCAGATTTGTGTCCATTAATCCTCTTGCATAAAGTCTGTCCTGTTTGTCCAACATAGAACATAGAGCGGCATTGTTGGCATAGGACAGGATATATCACATGGGAGGAAGAGCAAGTAAATGTACTTCTGATATTGTGAGTGATGTTATGCTGGGCCCTGTAATATGGCTTCCAGGATAGATGTGGGGTCTGGGTTTGTGGCAAAGTCTTGTCCTGGTATTACTATCCACATTATGTATCCTGTTGTAAGTGAGCAATTATTTAAGATTTGGAGACTGTCTGTAGGCTAATAAAAGCCTGTCTCCCAGAGATTGTGAGAGGACTGTGTTACTTCTAGAATTGATTGTAGCTTGTTGATGATATCTTTGAGTGGTCTCAGCTGGGGGCTGTAGGTGACACTAGGGATGTTCTAGGCATTTTTGGTCTGTTTTGTAGTAAATGGTTCCTGAGTATTAAACTTGCCTTGTTGATCTGTTTCTTCATCTCCTTAGGTGGTTTCTTGTAGTTTGAAAAATGTCTGGTGTCAATCCAAACATTTTGAGTCTTTGTCTTGTGGGTCTGAGTACATGCAGTTGTAACAGAGGGCTTGGCTGTAAGCAACAGATTTGATAGTGCATTCCAAGTGGAAACCAGAGGCATGTAAGCATGTATACTGATCAGTGGATTTTTGATAGACTGTTATATTTAGAATTCCTTTGTGCAGTTGCGCAGTGGTGTCAAGAAAGTGAATTTATTGTGTGCATTGTTCCAGGTTCAGGGCCCTTTTTGCACATCATTTCCCATGCAAAATGACCTACAGAGCGTTGTGCAATTGCGAGGACCATTTCACATGATGTCCTTGCAATCGCGTGATACTCCTGAGGCCAGTAGGTGGTGATCGCGCAATATATCATTTTTGGCTTCTTGCCAAAAATGATGCATGATCGCGCATCGCTCCTGGGCCCCACACGCACTTACCTTGCATGCGGAGCCTCTGGAGATGCGGCCATTGTGCTTCCTCCCCCAGCGCATCCTGGGAAGGTACCCGGCTGTGCTGCGGAAGGAAGAGGCAGAGCCCTCATGCTTCCTTCCAGCTAGCACGGAGCTGGTATGGAGGAGAAGCAGAGGGGACATGAATGCCTCTCGGAAGAGGCTTCTCGAGTGATCCCCGCATGCCCACGTCGGGACAAGGTGAGGTGCAAAAAGGGCCCAGGTTGATGGTAGGGTGGAAGTTGTTGAAATTCTGGTGGAATTTCTCAAGTGATCACTTTCCATGTGGCCAGTAGAGAAGAGGTTTTGGGGTTCTGATGCTGAAGACGTGTTGTTCCAGGTCAATCACAAAGATGTTTGCATACCGTGATGCCATGCAGATATTCATGTTAGTGGCCTTGCCTTAGGCACCTGCATGGCACCTGCATGGCACCATTCTGGATCCTATTACTTTCCATCTCATTCCTACTCCAACTATATAAATATGCTTTATACCTGAGGCCTTAATACCACTCAGTACTTCATCTGAAGAAGTGGATTTATAGCCACAAAAACTCATGCTAAAATAAAAACCAGTTTGTCTTAAAGATGCTGTCACATTCCATTTTTTCTCCCCTTTCCTTCCTCCTTTTTATGCTGCTTGAGACTAACATGGTGACTGCTAATAGGCACAGCAAACCTGCTTTCCTACTCTCTTTCAGGTAACCTTCAAAATATCTTGCCTGGTCTTCTAATTCATGCATTCATCTGGACTTTTTTTTACCTCCTTGTTTCAGTTCCACAACATTTTCACTTGTTTGTGGTTTTTTCAGTTATTCTCTGTATCACTTCTCTGTTTTATTTTTCTTATAACTTGAGCTGGAATATACTGGAAAGCTTAGCAACTAGACAACAAAGGGGGTGGAGAATGGAATGCTGTTTTCAGGGACAATGCATATAATGATATGTTGAAGCCCTCCATAAGAGAGCAGTGATAGAATGATACCCTGGGAACCAAGGCATTATCCTACCACAGACACCTTCAACACAGGCCCTTTCATTGTTTCCCATTAGTTCCCATTGGGAAACAATGGAATGTAATGTCAGAGCAAAATAACAGGATAGTGGTTGTTGAAGACGAGATTATGAAAAGTTTTATGAAAATAGGGGTGGGATAAAAATAATTACTTTTAGAAAAAAATGTTAAAGTTGCAGGTATTACTTGAATTTTTTTTTTTTTGGATTTCGAATAGCTGCATGGATAATGAGTTCAGGATATGATTTTTAAAGAATAAAATGGTAAAGGTGAGGATATTGGATATGATTTGATAAAGTAGCTTGATGATTCTGAAATTGTTTATAGAAGAAGAGGTATAATAGTCTATCCACAGATGTAATAATTAACATAATTATGTTGAATTAATAGAAATGAAAAAAGCAGGAAAATGATTTTATGGTGGTAGGCTTTATAACTTTAACTTTGAAGTCGTGTTTTTGTTTTCTCTTTTCGTTTCTTAAACTCACATGAGAAGTATAAACTGATAAATGAGTTATATTGATTGATGCTCTGTAAGCTTAATTGTTATATAGTTTATCTAATCAAACTAACTAACAGTAGTACTATTAATATGTTTTGCTGGCTATTACTATTACTATATATTTTATGACTATATATTAGTATACTAATGTTTAATATTAATTAAACATATATGTAATATATAGATAAATATTTATGATGTTATAGCAATAGCAACATGTGGTTATTATGATATATAAGGTGATAACAGATGGCTAGGTGTTTGACTGGTTGGTTACTAGGAACTGTTTGCAACAAGGGCGAGAACCAACTTTTAATTCTCTTTTTTGTAGTTTTGTTATATCTCTCTTATTTTTTTAAAATATATTCTTTATATTGTGTAGTTTTTTTCCCTTTATAGTATGGTTTGTGTTGTTTGTTGGATTTGTTGGTTTATGTTTTGTCTTATGTTTTTTCTACTTTTGTATGTTTTTATTAATTAAAAATGGTATTAAAAAAACACAGACCCTTTCACACCATACACTATACAATTACAGCATTATGATGGCTGCATCATATGGTTTGGAATTTGAGGATATACTAGAAGAGCTTTCTGGATGAGACTTCTATATGTCCATCCCTAAACCCCAAATCCTTCATGATCACGGTATCTCCCCTGCCAGGTAAATACTCTGGTTTCTCTTCAGATCGTATAAATCCTAAACCCCCAAATCCTAGGATTCCACAGGATGCTGCCATGGCAGTTAAAGTGGAAACATAGTGCTACAATTGCATAGTGTGAATGGGCCCACATGTCATGATGATTGTTCCTCATTTCTGAGGTAGAAAGAGGAAACTATAGAAGGTGTTAGATGCTGAAGGGTGTGGAGCTTCGGCCAGGGGCTGGAGAACAGAACTGTATGTGCTCGGGTGCCTGCCCTGTGCCCCATAAGCTAGCTTGCGTCTCTTATGTACAGTGGAAAACGCTGACACACTGCCAGTGCCCCAGAGGGTGTCCTCTGGAGCAGCTTGCATTTCCCTGCTCTGAGGATTCACTGGCCCTGCAGAGGGATTCGTATAAACAGTAGAGGATTAATGTAATGGCATTGTGAGGAAATGGTGGCTTGGACTTCCCTTGATTCAACTGAATGGATTTTATGGGGTCAGTCATGGAACACTATATATTTAACTACCAAGCATTCCAGACGCAAATGGCTATGAGTCAGCGAGGGGCCATGCAGCTGCACAAACATCTGTCTAGAACTCTTCTGACATTTTAAAACTTTGCAGCATCCCTGCTGTCATAAGGTGGCTATGATTTAGAAAATTGAGGAACAAAACATGGGAACACTCTTTTCCCTGCCCTTTCTTTCCCTATGCAGTTATTTCTGATATGTTTCTAATTCTCACATCCCATTTCAATTCTTTCTTCCTGAAATTTTTCATCTGAGGCCCAAAAATATCATCTGTACACCCAACAAAGCATGTCTACATGAAGTCTAGAAATTAGGTGCAAAAATAAGTGTTTACCACTTGAACCAACCCACCTGAGGATACCATCCATTATTAGGTCAAGTACAAAGTGATGGCATGTCAGTTTGGGGAGATCCTATCTCGGTTCTAGGTTCTAGTTTGGGAATCTTTTTTCAATGAAGCCATTTTTTTCCTGGATTGATCATGAGAGCTCACTAATTGTCATGCATTTCAGCTGGTGTTTTTCTCATGTCACTTAACCATTTTATTACTCTAGCTTCTTACAATGAACGGTACCACTCCTTTGAAGAATAACACTCTTCTTCCCTTAGAAAAAGACAAACAGGAGATGAATAACTCCTGGTATTTATTGGGGACAGTTAGTCCTAACACCCACACTGATCATAACACCAACAGTCACCAATCATCTCTGCTTGGAACCTGTGCAGAAAATTAATAAACAACTTCAGTACTGGATAAATTCCACATCATGAAGGGATTTCTGTCAGACTTCTTTTGTGGGGTTCAAGCTTCTCACAGTCCTAGAGTTGCTAAATGGAAATGGACCTCTGCCATTCCTTGCCACAGGTCACAAGTACAAGTACAAAACTGTAAAACAGGAAGCTGTAGTGGCAGCCGTAGTAGCTGAAGTTGTTAATAAGTTATATATTTATTTACACCTCTGAGGCTGTCAGGGCTTTCAAGATGGTGCACAGCAGATTACATATTTTCCAAAATCAGACCAAAATGATTTCTGAAGATGAATTTCAAAAAGCCAATGATCTTCAAGAATGATTTTGCAAAAACACCTTTAAAAGAACAAAGACCACGAGGTACAGTACAGTTATAGCCACTTGCCAGAGGCTCAGTCAGTTGGTTGCACAAAATTCAGAAGAAGTAGACCTACAGGGCAAACATTTATGGTTCTGTCATATCAAGAGTCTTAAATAGTGCCCCTGAGTTTCAGTCACCTGCCATGCACAGCTTTTTCTTTTGTTTTTTAACAGACCAAAAACACAAATTTGGACAACATCTGTTAAACAAATCTATTGCTTTTTGCCATTGGGGCACTTTTTTTTTTTGTCCAGGCTAATTAAATTGTTTCTTAATGGTGGTGGTGGGGATCAGAATAAATTTTTGTTGTTTTGAATTAAAAATAACAATAGTATTTTTAAGATAGATTTTTTTGTTAGATTTGCAAAAAAAAAAAAAGAAAAAAGAAAAAGAAAAATAGAGGAAAAGAAAAAGAAAAAAAAGGAGTTGATAGCTGTTCAAAACAAACGTTCCACCTTATGTAATATGCATTTTCTGGCCTGGTGTGTTTGGGAGTTGTGAAATACCACAGATATTCAAGAAGGAACATCTGCGGAGATGGGGCATTTTTATACTCTGCATGCAATCCCCATGGGGTCAGAACTGTCCTAAGATCATTCAATTCAAGTTTATTTTTAATTTGCTTGGGTAGGAGTTAAAGTTTTTAAAACTTTGTGATGCATACTTTAGTAACTAGTTAGTTAACATTTTTAGGAATGTTAGTTAACATTCTTATTACAAAGGATGAGTTTTACTGGCATATCTTGTGAGAAATTGTACTAATGCATATAGCCCTCAATTCTATAGTTAGTCTCAACTAGAGCAATCCCATGGAATTAATGGAATTTACATAAATGCTGCTTCACCACCGGGCTATTGATTCAAAGGTCCTCTTGGGTTGGCACTAATCAGTAGGATACAGGCCAGGCTACTGATTTTTAATTAATAATTTAAATAGTATTTTTGTGAAGGTATTTTTTATCATTTTACACCAGAATTTCTGCAATGTCCATTCAGATCCGTCAAGTTTAATGGGACTTACTCCCATATCATTTTGCATAGAGGTAAAGCCTGAAAATTAAACAGCTCTATAATCGTGTAGTGTGGAAAGGCAGTTTGTCTTTTAATTCAGACCTGAATTGGGCCTGCCCTCACATGTTGCTCTAAGGCAGTGGTTCTCAACCTGTGGGTCCCCAGATGTTTGTGGACTTCAGCTCCCAGAAGCCCCAGCCACTATGGTCAATGCTCAGGGCTTCTGGGAGCTGAAGTCCATGAACATCTGGGGACCCACAGGTTGAGAACCCCTGCTCTAAGGGATCTCAACAGCCAAGGGCTATCCAGTTCAACTCTCTGCAAGTGCTAAAGCACCCCTGAGAGGCAGCCATTAGACCACTTTTTCAAAATCTCTGATAAAAGAGACCTTCTGAGGTAATAGACTGGACTCTTGAGCAGCTCTTATCATCAAGAGATTCTTTACAATACAAGAATTTAGAAGAAATCTTCTTTCTTGTGATTTGAATTGGTTCAGGCCTTACCTTCTGGAGCAGCAGAAAACAAACTCTAGGGAACAAAATGAACCTGTTTCCACCAGATAGCACTTCAGATGTTTGAAGATACCTACCAGGTCATCTCTCAGTCTTCTCTATTCTAGGCTAAGTATGCTTGACTCCGTCAAGTCATGGTTTTCAGACCTTTTATCATCTTGATTGTCCTCCCCTAAACATGTTTTAGCTTGTTGATTCCCTTCTTAAACTGTGGTACCCAGAACTAGAAACAATACTCAATAGAGGACTGTGCTTTCTCAAGTAGGCCACATCTGTACTAGTAACAATCATGACATAATCAGCCCTAAATTGGCATATATTTTCATTTTGCTGTCAATATATGAATAAAATGATAACCAGACATGTATCAGGTGGTACTTGCTTTTATTGACCTCTCTCTATTAAGACTGATTTAGAAAATTTGTTAATAACTGCAACATCCTTGCACAGAAGTAACAACACAACTGTTGTTGTTGCTGCATGCCTTTAAGTCACTTCTGATTTATGGTGACCTAAAGTGAGCCTATCATGGAGTTTTCTGGGAATGAGAGCATGTGATATGCCCAAGTGGGCCTCCAGGGTCACAGTCCAATGTTCAAATCGCTACACCACATTGACTCTCAGCTAAAAGTTAGAGCAGGCAATTTAGGTAACTTCCATGGCTGCATAATGCATGACACAGAAGCAAGTAAGTATTTCATTAAGGAGGAAAGAATTTATATACAAACCAATATTAATGAGAATTAATTGATCTCTGCAGGGACAGTGTAAACTATTGTTTCTTGCACTTTACATGGGTGCTCCTTCTCTATGTGTTAAACCAGGAGTAGGAGAAGCACATCTGTGGAACACAAGTCTATTTTTCATCCTTCAAGACCCCCTCACACCTCCACAAAAGTCTGGAAAAAAAATCAGATATTTTTAAGTAAAAATGCCACCATGATACTTTAACAACACAAAACAAAAACCTTCAAACTCTATAACAATTAAGCTGTGGTTTTATAAAACACTTTGTGAAACTACACCACCAGCAGAATTGATAGGATTAGGAGAATTTCTGAATCTTGTGCACAAATAGAATCCCAAGGGAGTATTCAGTGAGACACAAGTAACAGAGAAAGAAGCTGTTCTGAACCGAGTATGACTGAATTTTTGCTCTTACTTTTCTGTTTTCCAGCTCCAGTTTGGGCATGTAAATGAGACAGATCAAGCAGAGCTTCTTAGCCTCAACTCCTTAAGCATAACATTTTTTTTTTTTGGCTATTAAGTACAGATCATCCTAATCTGACTACTGTAGGCAATAACTGTGTGGGTAGCCTTTCATCAGTGTGACACTGTCTTTACTGCAAGAAGCAAAATAGAATTCTAAGTGTAGGTGGGAGTGCACACACAAAACAGACGCCCATTCTGCACCAGACATTTCAGAACTGACAGTTTGAGAGGTGTTTTCCTATTTTGGGAACATCAAAAGATCTTCATGAATTTACCAATTTTTAAATTTATTTTGCAAGTGAACAGAGATAGTGAAATGTAGGCATCTCTCTGGCCTTTTCCGCACTGGGTTTTTAAAATGGTGCAGAGCGTCCTCCAGAGAGGACGTCTACACCTGGGAGCAGACTGGGAGGACTAATTTGTGTAGTTCCAGACCTCAGCCCGCTCCGGAACAACCCAAAGTGGTCATTCAGCATGCTTTTGAAAGACCGCTTAAAACAGGTCTTTCAAAAGCATGGAGCGCGCCACTCCGTGGTCGCACTCAGTGCAGATTTTCAGGCTTGCACCAATGCGAGCCTGCAGATCTGCCGGGGGTGGGCTTTACGCTGGCGAGCTTCAGCGGTTGGTGGAGAGCCTCAACCAACCGGAAGCCGCCATTTTCGTCCCTGGGGCAGCACAGAGTGGCGGCCACGGACTGCTCCGGACCGGCGTGGACCCTCTCATGGAGCACACAGGTCTGGTGAGTACTGGCACGGGTCGATTCCCTCGCCCAGTGCGGAAAAGGCCTCTATCTGTCTACCTGTGTATGGATTGGGCATGCTATAGTTTAGCATTATAGCCATGAGACCAGTCATGCCTCTTGCTCACACACTCTCCTTTCCTCTGCTGGAGTGGTTCTGAAGACGCATTAGGATGCTTTGCTTCTTTTTTACAAACTGTAGTTTATCTGAACTGTTTTGTTGATACAAGCCTACTTCTAACCTTTAAGAAACTGCAACTGCACATAAGATTAACTACAGATCAAGGGCTGTATCCAGTTACACAAGGCCCATTGTGGTAGCAGTTTCACATCTTCAGTTAACACAAGGCTGGTACCCAAAACAGTTTTTATTGTGCAAAAGGTTGTACAGCAGGATGTGCAAGAGGTTATACTTACAGTTGTGCAATCAGATGTTCAGCCTCTTGCACAGCTAGGGTTGCCAGCCCAGAACTATGCTAAGTCATGAGATTTTCTGGGCAAAAATTTGGCCCTTACGGATGTCACAGGGAATGGGTCATGGTGATGTTATAATGAACAACCCGTGGCAACACCATTAAACACATTAGACACTAACCACAGTTGTACACCATTCATATTAAGGCCAAAAGAGAAATATGCACTCATGGGCACACACGTACACACACACACACTTTTTAAGGCAACACTCTTGCCTTGAGATTTCTCTCCCTTGTCCTGGGACACAGGGAATAGGGTTCAGGCCCTGAGATCTGGGAACTCTATATACAGCCAGTTGCAGAGCCTCCATCCCAGCTGCTATGCACAGCCACTGGCGCAAGGCTTGATCTATCAGAACTCTGCTAGTGAGGATTTTCACTCTGATTGCCTTAAACTGGGTTTAGACAAAGCTTTGGATGCCATGGGAAATTCTGACTAACTTGGAAAGGAAGAGGAAGCCTCTGATAAGGAAAGGGAAGGAGGAGGAAGCATGAGAGTCCAGGGTTTGCTGTGGTCTGTCCTGTGCTTAAAATGTAATTAGCCACAGTTGTAATTCCATGGCCCAGAAAGTATTTAGTTATTGTTACAGTTACAGTTCTTACCTACCTGTTACAAAGTAGGATCCTTTAGTTCAAAAACACTTTCCTTCTCCTTGTCACTTTGACACCCATAAGAGAGCATGATGCAGCAGTTTTAGGCATAGCATGAGATTGCATTCAAACCATGTGATATCCCTATGGAAACAACACTGGTGGGAGCTTAAACTATAGGCCCTTTCCACATGGGGGGCGGCGAAACGGGGGGAAACGGGGCGGCGCATGCGGGGTCGGAGTTTACCTTGAAGCAGGGCGCTCCGTCCCTGCGGGGAGCAGTGCAAATTCGCTGCTCTACGTGTTGGCGGTGCTCGGTGGTGGCTGGCAGCGTCCAAAATGGTGGCCGGCAGCTTCCAGCGGCACTCCGCCAATCAGGGCAGCATGCCAGCTGGAAGCCCGCCCCTGGGCAGCTCTGCAGGGACGCCCTAGCGAGTCCCTGCAGTTCTAAATGGGGCGCTGTGACGGAGTAGCGCGCACAAGTTTTAAAAAGACCACTTGAAAAGTGGTCTTTATAAAACACGGAGCGCCACCCCCGCGGCCGCGTGAGAGCAGTTTGAGGTCTAGAACCTCCCCTTTTTTCACTGCTCTTGCACACCTCGCAGTGTAGACAACCTCCGTGTCTGGTTGTCACAGCGCGGGGTTTTACCCCTGTGTGGAAATGACCTAACTTTTCTTTTCAGCACTGATAGCCTTGCCTGACTTTCTTGCCTAGGGGTTTATTTTAGAATGCACGTGTCTTCAAACAGAGATCAATTATGCTGAGCGGGGCTGTAATCACTAAAGTATCAAAAATAATGAAAGACTTTGGGTGGGAGGTGTATGTCAACCTTATTAGGACTAGACTAACTTGAGTGAGAAGAATTCTTAGTTCATCTTTTCCAAGTTAAGAGGACTGGCTGAGGATGCCAAATTCAAAGCTCCCCAACATCTTAACTTTAGAGCCTACATTTCTGCTCCAATCATTTTCAAATAGAGTGTAAGACCGCATACATGTCCTGCGTGACTTACTTTGCTGTTGTGCTACTTTAAGCTTTTTGTGCTCATTCAAGATTGATTCAGAGTGGGTTTGTCACTGAGTTCCTCGGAAGATAAGAGAGCATGACTTGGGCCCTTTTGGCATGGCATTTGCCATGTGAAAGGGCGCCTGAAGTGTCGTGCGATTGTGAGGAGCGATCTGCATGATGCACTCACAATCGTGCAACGCTCCAGGGTAGGGCAGGTGCCGCTCGTGCACTTTTTCATTTTTGGCTTTCAGCCAAAAATGGTGCGCGATTGCGCATTGCTCCAGGGCCCTGCGCACACTTGCTGTGCGTGTGGAGCCTCCAGAGCCCCAACGGTCGCACTTCCTGTCCCAGCGCAACCTGGGAAACTCCCAGGCTGCACTGCAGAAGGAAGAGGCGGGGCTCTCACGCTACCTGCTTGGGAGCAGGCAGCTCGTGTGGAGCTGAAGCAGCGGGGATGAGAGAGCCTCTTGTTGGAGGCTGCTTGCGCGATCCCCACACCCCAGCTCTGTGAAAAGGTGTGTTGCTGAAGAGGCCATGGCCAAGGGAGATTTGAACCCTGGTCTTCTGGATTTCTAAGCCAACACTCAAACTATAACACAATACTTGCTCTCTTATTTACTATTTACTTATTTACTATTGGCATTATCTTCCTCTGGTGCTAATTCCTGTACCTGAATGGAAACAGATGCTCTCTCTCTCTGTGTGTCTTTAAAGGAATGCCTGCCTGCCTTCTTTTGTTTCTTCCTTCCCCATTTCATATATTTTTGGCCTTGTCTCAGTCCAATTTCCCATTCTGCTTCTTCCAAATGTTACTTTAATTTTTTAAAAATATTCTCATACATTTGCTTTCAGGAAACCTTTAAACAGAGCTTTAACAGTATTGTTTTAGAATTATATAATTTAATAATAGGTAACACATTTATTTGTAGTGGTCTAAAGTCAAGCCATTTCTTCTGGGTCTTAATTAATTCAAGGTGACAGCTGGTTTTATTTCTTTAGTTGGGTCATTTTGAGCCTGATTGAAAAAAGAACAGCATGACTTTTCCCTATAAATGTTTAGACTGGGGTTCTTTAGGAGCAGCATTTTTTAAAAGTCTACTTAATAATATTTAAATGTAACATCTCATGTGATAGAACAAGAATCTTCTCGAAAATATTTGAAAAACTGCGTCTGCCTATATGAGCCTGCCCATGTTCTAAGATCTGCAAGGGAAGGCTTTCTTTCAGTCCCACCATCTAGTGAGGACATCTCTTCCCTGGGAGGTCCCGTTGGTCCCCTCCCCGTTGTCTTCTCGCTGGCAGGAAAAGACCTTTTTATTTAAGTAAGTCTTTGGTTTATAGTGGTACGTAAAAACTTTTAATAGGAGAATATGGTGTTTTTATTTTATTATGTTTTAAGTGCTGTTTAATGCTGTTTTAAACTTGTTTTTAAAACTATTTCTAACAATTTTTCAACCTATCTTTTTAAGATAAAAATTTAGTTTGTATTTAAACCATTGTATTAAGAGTATTTAAATTGCATTGTGCTTTGAAAATTTTGTATGCCACCTTGGGTTTTACATTGTGAGGATGGCAGGCTATAAATAAAATCACTAAATTTCCTAGTGCTTAACATGAGCTTTGACTTTGAGTAGATAATGCACAAACATGCCCTTCATGCCCACCTGAATACCCTCAGAAGCTAGGGTTCCTTTTAGGGCATCTTTCTAGCCTATGCTGTACCATCTTATTCCTTCTGGAATGATGAAATACACTAGGTGCGTCGCAAGTAAAAGACAGTTCTCCCTTTGCAACTACCCTGATAGACAAAGAAATTTAGCAATGAATGTTTAACCTGGACAAAACTATTGTCACAGCATCCACTGGGCTTTCTGTTAGGTCTCCTTTTGGCTCCTCTCCTATTCTACTGTAGTCTGCGATAGTCACTTCACACATTGCTACAGTCACTTCCCCACTGAGGCCATACCTTGATAACATTACTTTTGGACTAAAGTTCCCAGAATCCTCCAGGTACCATGTCCACTGGGAATTGTAGTTGAAAACAATTATGGTGCCAAGCTTTAGCTTGCAGTCCAAATACCCCAAATTTAACTCTTTGCATTTCCAGGTAGGGATGGGAAGCGACTCCTGGCTGAAAGCTGACTTCAAGTATTGAAGACTACCATTGACCTAACATAATAGAAGGTGTTTCCTTATATAACCTGCATACAACTCCCGTGTTGCAGTTCTACCAGCTGCCAGCCCATTTCTAGGCACAATTCAAAGTGCTGCTTATGACATATAAAGCTTTGTGTAGCATAGGTTCAGGCTATCTCACAGGCTGTATTTCCATACATGAGCCTGCCTATGTTTTGAGATCTTCACTCTGTCTTGTCACCGTCATAGCTACATCTGTGGTCTCTCTCTAGAACACCCTTCCTAGAAAGGCTAGACTGGCTAGAGTAGTTCCCTTACTACTCTTGCAGAACAAATGACAACAGAAAGAACAGTATTAATTAAGAAAAACAGGAAAAAATAAGCTGCCCTAGCAAATTACCCTCTAGTTACTTGTTTGCCCACAATTTTGTATTATTAACAGGACTAATAGCCAACTCAATCCAGTCCCGTGCAAAATTCTCTTTATGCAAAGGAATGGAGATGCAGTTGTTCCAGTTCCCAAGGAACAAAACTTTTACTAACTGGTAAAATGTTATTGAAAAGTTGTGAAAGACAAATTTGCACAGAGCACGGATTGATTCCCACCATGGCATTACCTTTCTTTTTCATTTTGAAAATATTTTCATTTACAAGCTGTAAAGGTACATTAAAGCATTACAAACCTATAAAAAAGAAAAAGAAAAGAAAGAATAAAATATAAAGAAAATAAAACATTTGATGAGAAAGAGAGAAAAAAATGACTTCCATTCTTCCTTGTAGCAGATGTATATATGTGCCATTATTTCATACCTCCCGATTTAATATCGTGATATTATTTTCTTTCAATATTTTATTTTGTATTATTCCTCAAAGGCAACAAATCACATAGTCATATTCTTCTTTTTCCTTTTTCTTTCTTTCCCCCACCCGCAAGGGGCTTCATGTCCTTTAAAAAGTCACTCATTATCATTCTCTAATTCACCTGAATCTTTCGGTCATTAGAGCATTTGATCATTGTATCATCCATTAAGTACTATTGAACTATTCCATCTTTATATGAAAAAAGAAACCATCTTACATACTCATCTATGAATAATCCTTCTCCTTAAATCATTGAATCTAATGCATACTATAAAGCATCACTATAACTATTTCCCCTCATCTCCAAACTCCCTTACTAAAATCTAAGCACATTTATCTTATAAGCCATTATCAATGAAACATTGGTTATAAGAATTCCTTTAGTAAGCATTACCTCTAAGACCTTATCGTCATCTTTATTTCTATCTCCTTTTCTTCATATTCCAATGTATCTATCTTTTTCGTGGACCTAGGTTTCTTTATCACATTTTAGCCCACTCACATCACCAACATTTCATTTTGAATTTGACCCTTGTTTTTCCCCCTCTGCCACACAAACTAGAGCACTTTCTCTTGTAGCTGTGCATCATTTGTACAGACAAACCCATTCTGACACAGAAGCCACATTCTCAGCAAAACCTTCTTTTTCATCCCAATAATATTTCCCACCACTTCCTACATCCTCTTGTTTCCAACCTATATTTTAAGGTACTCATTTTGGAGGACACTGCATTCCACATTTATCTCACATCACCCCTTTTTACAGCTCTTTGCCATACATACAATTTCCAGACACATCTTTTTCCCCCTCCTTCAATTGTGCTTTGCATTTTACACCCCCAAATTTCCACTTTGCCCTCACCTTGTGTTGCTCCCTCACCATCTGTTTTCCCAAATTCTTAAGTCCACTACACTCTTCTACAGCTATTCTTCCAACTCCATCTTCAGCTTCATCACCAGTTCTGGCAGCTCCTCCAGTCTGATCAGCAGTTCTCTAAAATTTTTGGGGAAGGCTCCATCATTCCTAAATCTAGCAGTTACAGGGTTAAAATCCAGGAACTAGTCCTTCTGTAGTTCTTCACTAGCATCTGGTTACAGTCAGTCTTATCATTTTAAGAATGATAAGAACTCCATTTTCCCAAGCTGCAATATCCTCCTTGTGCAATTAAATTCAATATTTTGCTGAATAAAATCCAATCAATAAAAATTAAATCCATGATCTTATATCTTTTTGAAGCCGCTATCCCTTCAGTCCATTGTATCCCTTTGACACACCAAACCTTCTGTTTTTAAATTGCAGTCTTGTAAACCCTCACTTAGTTCTTAGTCACAGAAAGAAGACAACTTACTAAGGCTTCTGCCCCAGCACCTTAAGCAGAAGAATATTTTTCTTTTATTATCCATAGATTTTATTTCTACATATTTAAAAAGATGAGTTTACAGATCTAGAGTCCATTATCCATTGAAGGGAAACAGATGGCTTTTTCATGGCCAGGCAGGCTCTCTCCTGGGGTTCCTTTTTGCTCCATTTGTACTTGACTGCCATCAAAATGATGATCTTGTCATGAGAAGCCAAGCTTCTGACACTTCTAGGTGATCCCTAGGTCTTCCTTAAATCCAGGGGGAACTTCTCTCTGGTAAAACCCTTTGGTGGCTGATGATCTGCTGTGAAAAGCATCTCCCATTCCAGAGTGCTTACAGCAGCAGGTAGTGATCCCCCATGCCACACTGAAAGTCCACCATGGCATGACCTTTCCACAGTGGTGGAATTTCCTGCTTCTGTGAGGCAAGAGGCTATGCTGATGGTAGCAGTGCTGCTACTAGAGACTCTCATGTCAGGCAGACCTTTGCTGAGGAGCCAGACTAAATTTTCCAAACAGCTACTGAACAATAGCACTCGTGGTGGGGAAACGCTGGCAGAAGATTTCTCAGAGACAATGGCAGGAGCACCATAGCTAATGCTTGTTAGTACTATGCAGAAGAAGGCATGGTAGATCCCTTTAGAATGTCATTTACCACAAACACTCTATAATGAGACAG
Source organism: Iguana delicatissima (assembly GCA_948472985.1). NCBI lineage: Eukaryota > Metazoa > Chordata > Lepidosauria > Squamata > Iguanidae > Iguana > Iguana delicatissima. Next base: position 28,817 of record CAOKZL010003902.1, read on the forward strand.
TCCAAAATGAAACCTGAGGATGAGACATCTAGGTTGGAAGGCACTCAATGAGTTACTGGGGAAGAGCAGAAGACAACTCCTATATTCAATGCAGAGAAATAGGAGATGACCACAAAAATAAGGAAGAGCAAGAGACCTCTTCCACAAGATCCAAGAAATCAAAGGGGAATTTAAACCAAGAGTGAGGATACTATACAACCAGATATATAGATAATGAAGATATTGCAATAGTTCAAGATTTTCCATAGTAATTGGTCAGTAATTAATGAGAATGGAGACAACAGTCAAGAAATCAGAAGAAGACTAGGACTTGGAAGGTGGACAATGAAGGAACTAGCAGGATCTTCAAGTGTAATGATATATAATTGATTACTAAAGTTAGGATTGTTCACACCATCTTATTTCTAATTTCTATGTATGGTAGTGAAAAGGGATGGTGAAGAAAGCTCAACCAGTGGTATGTGGACGCTCAACAGCACCTAAAGCAAGCATTGAAGTTGCACCTGTAGATGCTGCTGCCAGTGCCCCCTCATCACACTGGGCCAGGAAGGACCCTGGCAGGAGTGGGGCAATACTGGGTGTGGGCAGGGTGAATGGTAGCAGTGTGGGGAGGTGAACACTGGCAGGCAGCAGTGGGGGAGCAGGTGGAAGAGTTCTTTTTTTGGTGCCCCCTGGCATTGGTGCCTGGGGCACGTGGCTGAGTTGCCTCACCCCAGATACACATCTGAGCTCAACACATTTGAAAGGGAAGAAAATCAACTCATTCAAAATGTGGTGCTGCAGAAGAGTTCTATAGATACCATCAACTTCTGAAAAGACAAACAAATTAGCTTCCTAAAAGCCAAGATGACTATGCTGAGACGATCGTACTTTGGCCATATCATAAGAAGACATGTTTCACCAGAAAAGACAATAACGCTAGGAAAGGTAGAAAGCAAAAGGAAAAGAGGAAGACCACATTACAGATTGATAGACTCAATCAAGGAAGCCATAGCCCTGAGCCTGAGCAGGGCTGTTGGTGATAGGGTGACTTGGAGATCTCTCATTCATAGGGTTACCACAAGTTGAAGTCAACTTGATGGCAGTTAACAACAACAACTGATTAACTATAAAATAGCATTTATTCTTTGCCACACAGAGGGACTAAAAATGTCTCAAGATTTTAGGAATCAGTGGAAACATCAGAAAATCCCTCTCAACTCTAATGAAGTCATAGAACACAGTACATGGAGAAGAACATGGCAGAGTTGACAACAGGCATGATATTTTGAAGAGCAAACACAGGCGTACAACCATTTATATGACTAGAGCTGTGTAAGATTGTACCATAAGCAATAGCAATAGCAATAGCATTTATTTCTATACCGCCTATCAACTAAGTGTTATCTAAGCGGTTTACAATGTATTTTTAGCTAATTGTCCCCAACAAGCTGGGTACTCATTTTACTGACCTATGAAAGGATGGAAGGCTGAGTCAACCTTGGAGCCTGGCAGGATCGAACTCACAACCTTGTGGTTGCAGTACTGGCATTTAACCACTGCGCCATCAGAAGCTCATTAAGCTGAAAAATGTCTGCCCCTGGAATCTGAGGAATCTGGCATAGAGAGGTTGGAGGGAGAGAAGGTTGTAACTCTGGATGATGGCTCCCTCCCTGAATCTGAGCAACTGGTGGCTGAAGCAGCTGAAGACCTCATCTGCAGAAGAACTTGATAGACACTGAAGAGTTCCCCCCGCCCTTGAAGTTCAGTGAAGGGAGAAGGATGTTCTTCATAGGAGTGAATGTCTATCAGATAGGAAAAGCTGACTAATCTGGCATTTGCCATCCAGATGCAGCTTTCTATAAACCTTCCAGCAGCTGTTGGGAGTCGTCGCTCGAAACCATTCAGTTTTCTCAAATGGTAGTGCTAACAGTGCTCATGTGTTTCTCAGGATTCTTGATGACTTCCTCTCTTACCCTTTTTGGTTTCAGCTGTCTGAATTATTGGCTTTGGGTAACAACTTCTGGACCCACTGAATCTTTGGCCCTGCACTCCTTTCTTCTTCCGTGGTCTTCTTCCATGGCCTGGAATGATTGCTGCCCCTACAATAATTTCTCTCTGGACACTTGCTGTCTGTAGGCATAGAACAAAAAAGAACAAAAGACAATAATCCACAAATTTCACACTTGCAACACCTGCCTTAAGTCTATTTCTTCCTCATTTTTAATTTGCACTACATCATCAATAACATCATTCACAAATAAGCTGATCGTAAACAACAGGCCTCATCCTAAATTGTGCATGAATCAATTATTATTACGTACTGTGTTGGCTGGCAGCCAAAGCATACCTGCTTCTGCATTTTTGTGTGTTTTTTCTGGCCAGGCTGAATGATGAATGGCCTGGCCAAGAACAACAGCAACTGTGTACCAAGACTGCATGTGAAAATGAAGGCACAGGTATATCACTGAAGACACAGTCCCACATTGCAGTCTTTAAATGTGAGTCTGAAATAAGCAAGCTAGTTTGTTTCCCTTGGTATCAAGATAAGCAATTTGTGCTATGCTATTGTTCATTCAGAAAAACAGGAAATCACTGGCAGAAACAATAAAGAAAGAGCTCCAGATAGATCTCTTCATGAGGGTAAAAATGGCAGGTTTTATGGCAATCTGCGACTACAGACCCTAGAGATGAACATGTTCATTATAGAAGAAGCTCTAAAACAGGAGTTGGAGAAAGAACATCCCATGGGTTGTAAGTGGGACCCAAGCGCCACTTCTGCAACCCCAGAAGCTTTCCAAGAACTTCTAAATCCTCCCAAGCTTCCTCCTTTTTTAAAAAAAGCGATCTGACTTTTGGGAGGGTTTTTTTGGCCTGAAGAATGGCTAAAAGGACCACAAACTGTCTGTAAATGGGGTACTGTAAGCATGACCAAGGGATAGATACAGCTAGATCTGATAACTTCTCTGTCAGTGGAGAGTTGGATCCCTCCAGCTTTCATTCTAAACTTTAGAAGAGCTAAGCAAGGGTCCAAAACTTATTACTCTGATAGTTTCAGCACCTTGGATAGCTCTTTGAAAGTTCCAGCCAAAATCCAGAGTGATGTCACAACCCCTGTAAGCCATCAGCCATCACCAGATACACAGCAAGGATTTCTAAAAGTGAATGGAAATAGTTTTCTTCTCCATTTCTTCCCATCTTATGAGAGTTCAGGATCTTCCAATAAACTTAACTGGTGGGAGATTCAAGACAGAAAGAAGGTATACCTTTGTACAAGCTATCAGTTAATAAATAGAATTTGTTCCTGCCTGATGTAGTGATGGCCACTAACTCAGAGGGCTTTAAAGGGTCAGACAAAGCTATTAGTCATTATAAAAATGGACAATGGTTATGTGGAACTTCCAAGTTCAGAGGTAGTATGTCAATGAATGCATACTAGATAATGGTGGATGGTTATGGCCTTCATGTCCTGCAGACAATTTTCTGAGGCATCTAGCTTGACAATATTAGGAAGTAGGATGCTGGGCAAAATGGACCTTTCATATGATTCAGAAAAAATGTTTTTGTTCATTTCTGCCTTAATGACTCTTTATAATGAAATTGGCCAAAGCCTGCTTTAGTCATTAAACTGGTGGTTAATAACTGGGAACATGATGACGAAGACTCTTCTTTCTTGGGTTGCTGAACATTGTCCCCTCTCCCAGCCTGTTCCTAAAATGCCCTGACAGAAGAAGTTAATGCACTAAAATCCCCCATTGCCTTCTTGATAGCCCTGGAAGGACTTCAAAATATTACTTTCTTCACTACAGTTTCTAAAATCCCCTCGGAATCCAAAGTGCAATTATAATAAGTTGAACCTATGCCATCAGGCAGATGAGTTTTGGAGTTCTTGTTCACATCGTGGCCAAATGTTAACAGCTGTCCAGTGATGTGAGCCTCTTCTATGAAGTGACTTTTGTATTAGCTTTGCAGTTTGAGACTGGGAAAAGAGATGAAGACTGGGAATGGACTGGGAGACTGAATATACCTCTATAGCTATCTGCTTACACAATTCTCATAGCTAATAGGGGGAGATAGGTGACATTTGTGCACTTTTATTTTCTTTGTTTTCTTCTACTCTATCTAATCTTTGGGAGCCCATTTGCCATGGGCTTCATCTTTGAGGGGGCACACCCCAGCCCATCCGGGCTCCCCATATATTCCAGGAATGGGGAATTTGATCACCACCCAAGGGAAAATCTGGTTAGAATTTGTTTGGGGGCTACTATTGTTCTACTATTGACTGTGAGAGGATGCTAGATCCTATCAGTAAAAAGGTTGGGATGCTTCTCCAGTGTGTTCCATCTACTGTATTAGTTACCACCAACGAAGCTTATGCTATAGCAGTAGTGTGTGTGTCAATGTCCAGCACCAAAATAAGCCTTGGAGCAGCCTGGGACTACACCAGAATAGGACAACAACTTTCCAAGCTATATCCTAAATGAGCACAGCACTGCCTCTGCCTTGTAGTTCTTCTCCCACTTTGGATTAAAATGGCGGGAAAGGTCAACTCGAGCTGACAGTCATTATTATATTCATTCTTCTCCCTAAAAAGGTCTAAGGCTGAAAATATTGGTGTGTCTGGGTGCAAATGAGCTATGACATTTGAAGAGATTTGAAATACTGCAATCCATACTGAAATACTGCAGGTCCATACTGAGCAAATAACCAGATTTGGGAGCAGTTCAGACTATTCTCTATAATTTGTAGTGTGTGTGTGTATGTGTGTGTGTGTGTGTGTGTGTGTATGTGTGTGTGTGTGTGTATATCTCAAGATTTTCTATAGATGAGAGCATGTTAAATACATTTCCCAGTGCAGTCTGTTTAAACTAATTTTTTTTGGGGGGCAGAGTAACTCAGATATGAATTTCACAGTTTTCTCAATGATGAACAAGAGTGGGAAAATGTCAGAAATATACGTTATTTCTGAACCACCAATTATTTATCTCCACTTCCTCCTCTTGGAAACTTGCCACTCTTAGCTGCAGTTTATCATCCTTAGAGAATCGTGTTACCCAGGCAAGAGTAAATTTGTTTCAGATTTAATCTGCAGGAAAATGCAGTAGTGCATATAGGGAACTTATTTAAAAATAATAGTCAGCATATGGGTTTGTCTGTGCATAATCTACAGGGAAGTGTTGTGTTGCTGACTTTTTTTTTCTCTTGCTGCTTTGTGTGTTTTTGTGATGAACTGTATTCAGAAAATTTTACTAATGAAAGATTCTTTTACTTATATGTAAAGCCTATAGGATTTCAAAGCATGTTTTCTGATAGCGGTAGCTAAAAGGTAGCAAATTATTTTGTTCTCTGCTTTACTCAGGGCCAAATTTGACTTGATGTGAAATGCATCTTGCAGGGTTTTTTTAAAAATGGAAATACAGTGCGTGTTATAATTAAGAGGTTCAAATCAGCATGGAACAGCGCATTAAACTCTTCTCTTTCCTGCAACAATAATCCCTTTTCTGAAGCTGGTGTTTACTTTGAGAAGGGGTCTTGGGGGCAATTTGTTTGCCTTAAGACAGAGGGCTAATCACTGTGGTATAAAAAACATAGAAAGCAGTATGTAAATAGCTTGGTTTTTTTTTTTTAAAAAAGCTTTCATTTTCTTTCAGCTTTCCTGAGAACAGACCAGATCTCAACAACAGGCAGACTTCCCCGAAGAAAGCATTCAGAAACTATGAGCTAATGTCAAGGGAGTGGAAGGAAGGGCCCTCTGGAAAGATCCATCTCACTGACAGCAAGAGAATTAAGATATAAATTCAACAAACAATTCCATTCATTCTCAGTGTTCTTAATCTCTCTCAGTGTTATCATCCTTGATGCTTTATTTTTTTAAAACATAGTTTGAACAGTAGGAGTCTCCCCCCCAAACTGCAAACCCTAAGATTCCATAGGATGTTGAAAGCGGAATAATAGCACTATAACAGGCTGGTGCGGAAATGGCCATTGTTACAGCTCTTTCACTGAACTCTTGCCTCATAATCTAAGAACCATGCAGAAATTAAATATGACTCTGGTTATAAGGACAACACTGAGTGATCCATGGTGTTACCATCTCATTTACGTTGCTCCTCATGCTGTAATGTAAGAATACCAGCAACCCAGCACCTGGTTCATTACATGCAGCAAGATGGTGACTGTATGGATCATTTATGCCTATTTGTGCTTTGCTTTTAGAAAATGTCACCTTAGGTTGGTGTTGACAAAGTTGCATGGGGGGGCAGAAATTTTAAGGGCCAAGTATGCTGACTAAAAGTACATTAAACCCCTCAAGTGCCATGGGGACAGTTCTAGCCTCTATTTTACTTTCTGAAGGACAAGTGACAAATGGCAACCAGGGGGGCCAATACTGGGGGCAGACCTCTAAAGAAGCACTACAAACTATGTACTGTTGTACACATATCGAAACTGCTAGACCAGAGAAGACAACTTTAAAAGGCCCAACAACAAAATTTGCCACTTTTGGATAACAATGTCAACCAACAGTGTTCTCCAAAAGTGGCTTTTTATCTTTTGATGGTTCTTTCAAAAAATGACCTTTTCAAAGTTGCCTCCTCTGGTCTGGCAGTTTCCAGATGTGTACAACAGTTGTGTCTTTCCTTTCCATCCTTTGACTTCCAGACTTAACATAAAGGCAAGGTTGTGTGTTTAAACATTCTCCCATCCAACATAAATGCATTAGATTTTTTGAGCTGATTGAGGAAATGTGTTAAGCCTTTCCTAATACAATGAATGATGTGGAGGGAAAAGAGGGAAGAGGCAAGTATAGATGTAAGTCTTTAGAGCTAAGTGGAATAATGCTTGTTGGAATGGAATTGACTCAAGAACAGGAGAAGCTCAGAGGAGCAAGTAGTTAGCAGAGATGACGGTATGGCCAACTCTTTCTACTGCGGCTTGATTGGATGGCTGCTGCCAGGTGACTGTTGTGAAGAGCACAAAATTAGCAGTGGAAGAAAACTCCCCTCCAGGCAACCCATTGGTTGGCTTATATGAAGACACAAAGTGAAGCTTCTAGTGCTCCAGCTTCTCTATCATTATGGATATAATGAGCAGGCAGACAGGCAATGACAGTTTAATGTGGAGCAAGCTAGGATATTATTTGTGTAGCTGAAAGGGGAACTTTGGAGACAATTCAGTGTAAGAATAAGAACACAGTCAGAAATCTATCTCATCCAATCTTAGCACAGTCAACAAAGACAACGTAATTGAGCAGCTTGTAAATTATTTATTGCCTGTGAAAGCCTAATAGAATCAAATGATCTGATTCACTCCAGAAGAATGTTCTGCCCAACAAAAGGGTGAAACTGAAGAAATCAAGAACCTTTTCAAAAGCTGTGGAGCATTTCTCATAACAGCAAGGCCTGGCACTCATCCTAGAGCACAAAGAGGCTTCACTTCTATAAATTAATAATCTGAAACTGGCAACGACAAAGCAGCTTTGTTTTTCAAATTGCTTTCGATAATGTGAACTCCAAAGCACAACATCCTTAGCACTTTTTCTAACACAGAGGTAGGATTCATGCAGCCCTCCAGATGTTGCAAGATTGTAAATTCTAGCAGCCTAGCCAACATAGGAATGCTGTAAGTTATGGTCCAACAAGATCCCACTTCTGTTCTAGCTATTCAGTAGGAATTCTATATATGCAGAATATCTGTATACAGTCTTTGTTGAAATCAACATGGAGATGGAGAGAGAAAGAAAAACCTATTAACTTTAGTAAATTGCCAGATACTTGACTTTTCACATTACATGTCAGGAGAACCACTGCAGAAGGCTACTTGCCACAACACTTTTTGTCTTATTGTGCACACTGGCTGACAACCCCATGTTTTTCTGGACGCAAAACTGTTGCCTAGAGCACAAAATATGTGGGCACCTCTACACAGCCCCTCTGTGTAACAGGCAATTGTGTGAAACACAGGCTAGTGTTATTCATGAAGGGTAGGAATCATGAGGTAATGGCATAAAAGCAGGTGGGAGGGCATTCAAAGATTTTGAAAATGACTTAAATAACATCTAATTTAATCTCATACCAATGCAGGAAATCCAGTATTATGACATTCCTGAAGTGAACATGCAGTTTCTGCTTAAAAATTTCTGATAAAGGAGTGTCCATCATTTTCCAAGGGAGTCTGGTCTAACTGTCAGGAAGTTCTTCTGATCAATAACAATTCTTAGAATTGTTAGAATTATATTATTAGTTTCATTGAGATTGAGTAGTAGGGATCATTTGTTTTAAAAAAGAGAAGTAGTTCTTGTGTTCAGTATTATTATTTTTTTTAACCCATTGGTTTAGGACCCAAACTTTAGGTCCTGCCTTCTGTGTGATAGTTCTACAAATATTTAATGATAGCTATCTCATCAGCTCTTCTGTTTCTTCTCCAGGCTAAACAAACTCAGCTTTTTATCCTTTCCTCCCAGGGCTTGTCCCCAGGTCTCTCACCACCTTTGTTGCCTTTCTCTAGACACATTCTGGTTTGTTGTTGTTGTTTTCCAATGTACATTACAATTTTTATAAGGACTGCCAATATAATGTATTTGAAGTGTTCTGAAGAGCATAGAGGCTTCATACATTATTACTGTATTCATTTACAATACTGTTTCTATTTCACTTTCTAGATCCAACAGATACTCAAACAGCTAGCAAAATCTGAAAAGCAAAAATGCAAACCAAAATCAAAAACTAAGAATAGTCCAATAATAGATAATAAATGGTATAAATACAATTGAAAAAAAATTAAAAGAACCAGAACTATCTAAGAATACTTTAAACAGTAATATAATTATTGGAAGGCTGACAGGGAAATGTTTGCAAACAATGGTGGAACCAGAAAGGAAGATGATCAGAATCTTGTATAAACTTACTCAACTAAATAACTTCTCCTGGCCTGATCCCCATAAAACCTGATCATAACTGTTTATTATTCACTATCACTACTTAGTCATGGGTTTTGACTCTATTGCCACAATAGTAACTCACCCCTCAACCTACTTTACTGGGCATCAGCCACATGAGGAGAAGGAGGCATTTCTGCCAATGATCAGAGTACAGTTCAATGATGTTTCTGTCAGGGTTTCTTTTGGGGAGGGAGAAGTTGTGTTAGATGAAGTTACTTAGTTAAATACTTAATTATAAGCTGATATAGGATTCCAGAAATAGGAATTTCACATATGTGATACTGTTCCCTTGTGTGTTACCATTGAACAATACTGCAGAAGGTTGCAGCATGTACGAGAGGACTGAATATCATCATCGTCATCATCATCATCATCACCGCTGTCACCACCACCACCATCATTTTTATTACAATTTTGCCATCCTAATTTTCTAGATTTCTCTATCTAGTATTTTTAGTTCTACTTGAGTCCAGTCAGCACTTTCAGCATCATATCAGATAACTGGCACAGCCCAAGAATGTATGAATTGGCTTATATTTCTGCCATTAAGTTCTGATATGAAAACTTGGTATACTATTTTTATATAGGCCACACTATGTTATTTTTCACTTTCTTGTGCTGGAAATATGGCTTGCAATATTTCCAAATATTTGTAATTTTCATTTTGACTAAGGCTTCTGATATTTCCATCCAGGAATTTTATGCTGCTATTACAATAGCATTATTATTAAAGATGATGACATGGTAATAGCAATATTCTGTTAATTAACAGAGAGACTTACAACAAGACTTGGAATATTGTGCCTATTCGGGTCACATGACAAAAATATGCATGTACCTCTGGTCCTATAACACAGTAGGCTGGTAAATGGTAGGACCACTGTATTTCACATACAGTTAAAAAATGAATCTGTAGGATTCTTCAGTGAGCCACTTGTGGTGTGGTGGTTTGTATGTTGGATCAGGACACTGGGAAATCAGAGTCTGAATCCCTGTTGCCATGGAAACCCCCTGGGTGACCTTGGACAAATCACACTCTCTCAGCCTCAGAGGAAAGCAAGGGCAAGCCTCCTCTGAACAAATCATGTGATAGGCTTGCCTTGGAGTCACCATAAATTAGAAATGTCTTGAAGGCACACAACCATAAAAAGGAATCTACCATGATAATGTTTTGGGAGGAATGGGAAAACATTGGCTCATGGGCCACATGTGTCCTGCCACTATTTTGCAACTCCCTAGAAGATGCACAAAATCCCTGCTCAGCCAAATTAGAATTAAAAATAATTGGCTGGAAAAATAGTCCCAAAACATGCTCAAAAAGACATGTTGGTTCAATTAGATTTGCTTTCAACTACCCTGATAATCCCACTCTTCCACAAATCACAAATCACAAATCCTGTAAGACATTGCAACACATACAGGAGATCTGAAATAAAATGCAGCGTGTCAGAGGGATGGGGTGGGGTAAAGATAGGCCTCCCACCCCAACTTACTTGCTTATTTCTAGCTTATAGAATACCATTCGTCCCATGTTCAGCTAGGTCTCTTTCCCAATAAATAGTAGCACTGCTAGGCGTAAGGGTAGAACTTTGTTTTTGAATATATACACACACACACACACACACACTCAATAACTCCAACACCAAACCATTTCACTTGTTTTTAATTCTGTTGAATTCAACGCAGAGTTTATTTAAGTGTTAAGAAGGGCTATGCTGGAGTATCCAGTCCAACATTCTGTTAACACAATCAAGCGGACACCTTTGGGAAGCCCAAGAATAAGACGTGTGAGCTTAACCATAGTATGAGGGAGAATAAGTGCTTTTGAAAACATTTCCAGAAGACAAAGGAACTTAAACATGAAATCAAATTCCAACCTGTCAAAGGTTTTGGGTATCTAAGTATGTATTTTAAACATACATTTTAAATGATAGCCTATGGAAGAATGTTTTATGTAGAGAAGTATAAATACACACATTGGCCAGAATGTTGTAACAAAAAATAACTGTACGTAGGTTTTCTCAAAATAAAATGTCCCCCTGGAGATGAAATACTTACAAAAGGCAGACATCAAGACCAGAGCAGACAAAATGCCTTATTCGGAAGGAAAACTGCTGCAATTTGGAGATACGTTGAGATAACATGCTTTCTTTATGCAAGAGCTATTTCTGGACTTTTCCTTTGGAATTAAAAGAAGCCTTTAAGCCGCAGCTCAGAGCTCATACATGCTAGAGTACATCCACATTAATGGGACTGCTTTGTAATGAGCAGGATATGGACTGGATCTTCATCATTTCTCAGCTCTCTCATATTTGCAACATTCTTTGATATGCTCCAAAGAGATTACCATTGTAGGGTGAACTCAAAGTTCATTTGGACAAGTAATGCAAAGCATGAGCATGAAATGCAAGAAAGCAAACTTCAAAAGCTTGTGAAGTAGCATTCAATTTTACTTGAGGCATGTGGTCTGTTTTCCACCCAAACCTGTGCCAAAAAAAGAGAGCCCTTGGTACAAACTGTTAAGTGGATTTTTCTGACCTTATAATTGCAGCTGCCAGAACACTCATGCTCCATTCACAAACCATAAATGCTTAAGATAGCTTACAGATAAATCTTGCTGTTTCTTATCTTCACATAGAACTTTGCACCTGGACGCACAAAAGTAAAACTGGGACTCAGGTTCAAAGTAGCATTATCAGTTGTCAAGATTCAGATGATGCAAAGTGCTCCTGGCACCCCTGTTCTCTTGTTTCATGCATTGAGATTCACACTTTATATCCTACTTTCCCTTCACTAGAAGAAAGGCTTCACTTAACACACACACACACACACACAGAGAGAGAGAGAGAGAGACTGAGTCTTCACCTTCACTTGTACAATATACTTATGTATTGCGGTCAATAATATTAGACTGGGACTTGGTCATCTGGGTTCTAATTTTGAGGTGGATGCTTATTGGGTGGCTGTGGATCTGTCATTCTCACTCTTTACCTGCCCTTCCTCCCTCACCTTACCTTGGTTATCTGTTCTACCTTGTCCTGCCTTTTACAAGAATAAAGTGTAGTGGGAGAAAAGCTTGTATGAAATCATTGTAGGAAAGGCAAGATGTAAATATAACTGAGTCACTAAATTGGAAACTACAAGAATTGGTGAATGTAGATGTTTTTTCATGATTCCATTTTTAAAAATCTTGGACACCATTAGGACCCCGCTACAATTATGTGGGAGTTTATAAGTCATTTTTGAGAAAATCTAGGGAAAAAACCCACAAAACGTAAACGAGGAGCCTGATGATATAACTGATATGCAGATAAATTTAGAATTAAATGATGAAAGGTTTGTGAATAACCAAAGTGGCAAAAATAACTCCCAGGATGGAATTCTGTTCAGTAGTTCACTAAGGGAGCAGCAGAGCATCTGAGAGGAAGGGCAGCTGGCACCCACCCAAACATTCCTTCCCCTTCTAATAACCAACAATCCTACAGACCCTTTTTTGGAAAATAACTTTCTCCCTCTCCTCCATCCGCTCAGTTCTCAGTTTGCAGGGATCAGTCCATTCCCAGCACTTGACATATATGCTAAGTCAGTAGTGTTGAGACTGTAAGCATGCTGTGAATCAAAAAAGGAATATTTTCTCCATAACCCTCCTTCCAAGGATACCAGTAACAGATTTTGTTTTCTCTTTTACTCAGATGGATTGCCAATTTAATTCACTCCATGCACAGTATACTTGAAATTTGTTAGTTTGTTTGAAGTGTTAATAAGCCATGTTGTATTCAAGACTTCTTGATGATCTCTAGACTAAAACAAAACAAAACAAAACAAAATATTAAACAATAAGATCATACAGGAACAACTGGCAGATATAAGCGGGTGTTAAAATCAGAGAGTTTGAAACATGCAAAATAGTACAATATTTCTGAATGCTTGTTTACATTAAAAAAGATAGTTTTGCATGAGTTTTAAATGGTAGCAGCATTGGCTCCAGTTGCAAAGGGCATCTATCTCATAGCTAGGGGCACTATTACAGAAAAAGCACTTTTTCTGATTGTAAGATATCTCAGTTCTGATGGAGGTGTGATTTGGAAAAGGGCATCAGCTGATGACCTGCACATGTAGGTACACTGGTATGGGAGCAGACTTTCCTCTGAATACTTGGATACATCCATAAGCCATTTAGGTGCTGGCACTTTGAATCAGAACTAGAAGTGAGTAGGAAGGTAATATATTGTGTGATATATTGTCTGAACAGTTTATGAAACCCTGGCAGATATATTCAGAACCAATGGAAGCTTCTGAACATCTTAGTGGGATGTTACTCAAGCACAGATAAGGGTGAAACCCTATACACATTCACCGAAACATAAGTGTCATTGAACTCAATATAGTGATTTCTGAGCAGATATGTCTAGGACTGCACAGCTGATTTAGATTTTTGTTTGTTTGTTCCTCCAAGTGGTGGTTGGTGGTTTTCTTGCCAGTGTAGTGATGGATCAGCTGTGGTTTTGCCAAGGTGCAGTGGAATCACTGTCCAAGGTGTTGAACCTATTTTGGTGATAAGGTTTAGTGTGTTGGAGAGCTGCCTTAGGCCATTTCTGCACCAGAGTGTTCTGAGTGGTGTTTTTTAACCCGAGTTACTCCGATTTTACTGGATTGTTATTTGCATGCCCTCTGGTTTCTGTTGAAGTAATGCAGTGAAAATTGTTTGCTGCTTCCACTCAGTCAATTCTTGTGAAACTCCCATCCTCCTCCCACTCCCTCCCTTGCTCTGCACCACCGCCTGTGATTAGTAACTTTTTTTAAAAAACCTCTGTTGCTATGTATCAGTGGAGGTACTTTAGTTCGTTCTGACAGAAGACAAGCACCCACCCAAGTCTTGGAAATGTACATTACATGTTATAAATAAATCATATATTTTTAAAAATATAAATGAAAGGTTTTCATGAGATATGTTGTGTCCCCATACATTCATTATTACAATTTATGTATATGCCTGGATCTCTTATAAGGGGTTAGTTTCACCTCCAGTTTGCTGGTAAAACTGCTAGTAAAACTGCTAGTAAAATTACTGTCTCACAAAATGATGCATGTCTAAAAAGTATGTGACCAACATGAAAAGTTTGGAAAGCTCTGGTCTAGATAGCCAGAAGTTGAAAAGCAACGATCCTGAGGATCCCAACGTATTTCATTATATTCCAGCACCCGCCCTGCGTTTGAGGGGTGGAGACAGGAGCGGACAGAAATGATGCCAGGGAAAGGTGGGAATGCCCACAGAGAACCACTTCTGTGTGTACACCTTCCACATGTTGTCAGGAATGCAGCCGAACTGGTTTCTGTGCTTTATATTGGAGTTTTTCCGGTTTTACAGTACATCAGTTTTACATTGATAGTGATTGTGCTATGAGCTCAAGCCATGCAAATCCACAGAGGAAACATCGATACTAACTGATTTAACATGCAGATGTAACACCAAGAATACGATGCCAGTGCAATGTATTGCCCTTATGTGGAAAAGGCGTTAGAGTTTCAACTAAAATCTGGAACAAATTTATGGCCCTGCTGACATGGAAGCCACAAGCCATTGCTGCTAGTTTATTCATTCCAGGTATTTATCAGCCACATTCTCTTTCTATTCATATTCCAAAGTGTTTATGACAAACTGCAATCAAACAACGTAAAACAAATATAAAGCAAATATCATATTATGCGTGCAAGTATGTGTTGGGATTGATCATACAATTCATGTAGTACATCCGCCTAGCATGCATTGAAAATAAACCCAAGTGCTGCTCATGTGAATGAACTTTTAGCTCATGATTCCATTTATGCAATGTGCTTTATGAATTACCATTACTCAGTCTGGTGTAAAATATCAAGCTTTACATTAATTACAGTGTTATTCAGAATATGAAAATCTGACTGCAGCATTCTTTAAGACAGAGATGAAAAGAATCCACCAAATCTTCTTTGAAAGATGCATAATTTTCTAGGGGAGCAGGAGTGACTAATAGTTTCCAAACTTTTGGCTTGGCAGTATGACTACCTATTCATTGCAGAAATTATCTTGGCTCATTTTTTATCCAGCTGCTCCATGCTGGTGATTGAACAAAAGAAGACTTCTGTGTCCAACATTCCAAGAACAGAATAGCTGGCTTTAAATCAACTCTCTTGACTAGAGTCTTTCTGGTCCTCTTTGAAGTAAGAACCTTTCAAAAACCCATACCCAAACCAACTGTGTTCTCATTCATGTCTTCAACTTCTTGTTCAAGAAATTGCTCTTCTTGGCCAAAGACTCTCTCTCTTCTGTGCATTTCTTAGAATGATTAACAAAAAGAACCTTATAAATGAATTAGCAAAATATTTCAGCTTCTGCCTTCTTCAGTTCTTACAAATAAAAATGAGCTGGTTCCAGGGTGATTAACTTCTGGGAACCAGAACAAACATGTTAGAAGCACTTTTTGTTAATTTTTTTCCCTTTCTCTTTGTGTGTACTTAATGCTTCAGCTCTTTTCCTGCTAAATATATTGATGCACTTTGTCATGAGTCTGTGTAAAACTGTAGAATATTTGCATTACTGCAAATATGTATTTCATATATTAAAAACAATTAAATATAAGAATTGTAATTTTTAATTTGAAAATTAAATATCAAATTTAAATATAAAATCACATTAAAATAAAAATTATACAATAAATTGAAAATGAAAACATAAATTAAATATAAAATACTTAATATACTTTAAAGATTAAAATGTATTAAAATGTATTGATATACTTTTAAAACTAAAAACATCTCCCATATCAATATCATTTGAAAATTTAAGGTTATGATAAAACACACTCAAACATAAACAAACAAAATCCTCACATGAAAAAAATTATTTAAACTTACTTTTAAGGAACCAAAGAAAAAACTGTAGATCACAAAGTATTATACTACACTTCCTAAGAATGAGAGATACCCAGTTTCAGAAAAAAAAGGGGAAATTGTTCCCAGTTTATTTATTGTTGTTTTCTGGTCTGGCCCTGGAGAAAGTTGGGTTCCAGGTATCAAGGCAAGTCAGATGTTGTGGAATCTGGGAGAATTCCTGGTGACCAAGATCTGCAAGATCTTAAACCGTACTGAAGTCTTTGGTAATAAGTGTCCAGAAGTCAATTCCCACACTCAATCTACTCTTTCCTACAAAATGGAAAGGTTTAAAGACCAGGCCTCTGGCTTGGAGGTACTACTCATCTGTCTCTTCAAGAGGTTGTGCCAGAGACACTTGCAACTTTGGTGTAATTGTTCATAGACCATGGAGCTCTTGGAAATGAATTGGTTGGACTCCTCTTGCTGCTCAGCTTGGGTGCCCTAACTATGAGTGTAGATGCAATGGCTTCTTGCTTTACGGACTCTAGCAGGCTTGGTGGTTTCTGGTCCCCCATTGATATTTGGGTCTAATGCCTCCTGGCGGTGGTAACACTAGTTTGCCAGCTTCTGGGTATGTACTGAGGTCACTGTTGCACTATGGGGTCATATTTATATATACCTGCCACGATCCCAGAGCTCAACACTGGTCTGGACACAGAGTCAGAAGCTGAGATAAATAGATAGATAGATAGATAGACAGACAGAGATACAGATATAGGCCATTTCCGCATGGGCTTAAAGAAACAGTGCAGAGTGGCCTCCAGCGAGGATGTCTGCACCTGGGAGCAGACTGGGTCAGACCTACTTAGTGTAGTTCTACACCTCAGCCCACTCCGGAACAACCGGAAGTGGTTGTCCCCCGTGCTTTTGAAAGACCACTTGAAACAGGTCTTTCAAAAGCACAGAGTGTGCCACTCTGTGCCCGTGCTCTGGTGCAGATTTGCAGGCTTGTACCAGTGCGAGCCTGCGATCTGCCGGGGGCAGGCTTTAGGCTGGTGAGCTTCAGCGGTTGGTGGAGAGCCTCGACCAACTGGAAGCTGCCATTTTCGTCCCCGGAGCAGTGCGGAGCGGCGGCCACGGACTGCTCCGGACCAGCCTGGACCCAAGCGTGGAGCCAAGAAGTCCAGTAAGTACTGGCACGGGGCAATTCCCTCGCCCCATGCAGAAATGGCCATAGAGACAGAGTGATATAGATCTAGAACCATCAATGTAAGTGGCACTGCACAGAATCAAAACAATAAAAACATATCCTTTTCAACAGCATACAGTTTAATAAGACTGTACATGTTGTGTGTACAGGGAAAGCAAAAAAGAAAACTACAGCCACAGATCCAATCAAAATAAATAGAAAAAATAGACTGCTAGGGGAAAATGCAGGATGGAATGAGTCAAGATGCTTAAACAAACTGCAAAGATGACTGTAAGCTTGCACATATTCTGTCTCCAAACAGAAAAAACTCAGCACAGAATAAGAGCAGCCCTCCAGTGCCATCTTTTATACTTCTACACCTCCCTCCCATTGTCACTGTGACTAATGGATTTTCTTTGAAAGAAAAAGCAGACTGTTGGGCTCTGATGCTAGACTAGGATTCAGCTGAAGTCTGAGAGCTGACATCCTTAGGCTCCTCTGGTCGTTCCATTAAGAACTCTCTGTAACCTCTTCTAGCTGCTAGAAAAAAGGAAAACCAATAAACAAACATCAGTTTTGGGCCCATTCACTTCTATTATATTTGGTGTATCACAAAAAGGGAATAAAACTGATAGACACCAGTTATTTCATTTTCTGAAATGGATGTGTGCCTTCAATATCAGAAGCAATATGCAGACTTTTTTTTTATTATGTACCTCTCTTTTAATGCTGTTGAGTTTTCTCTTTGTTTGATGATTTCTTCATTCTGTGGTCTTCATTTGTTGTTATGGTTTATATTTTTTAATTTTGTGGTTTTGTCTGCTTAAAATGTAAAAAAACAACAACCCAATTGTGGGACAACTGTGGCATAAAATATTAAGCAAGCACTTTCATAGGCTCTTTGGGTGATTCATGAGGTGTTGTTATTTTGATGGTTTTGTCTAAAGTTAATCCATTATCTGTAACTCATTTTTTTATATTATATTTGAGTAAGATTTCGCACATATGGACCTATCCTTATATATTATCATTTTTTTTTGCAAAACCACAATCCTTTACTAATAATGCAGCTGGGCTATCTAACTCATCAATTGTTTCAGAAGGGCCTTGGTTGCTTACACAGAAAGAATTTCTCTCTTTTCTGTCTTTTGTACCATTTCTTTTTTGTCTGCAATATGGGTTAGATAATACAAACAGGGTTTTTCCTGTTTACTTTTGTAATCCTTCTGCAAATATCCCTGCCTTTTGGACCAAAGCATATTAGAATATAAAAAAGTTTTTGTAGGCTGTAGGCTATTCCTGGAAAAAAAATTGGCTTCATCTGCCTCTTTAGTCCAGTTCTCTTCAAACTCTTTGTTTCAAAATTTATAAGAAATAGTTCAGCGTCTAACAGATTCACGACTGTGAATGTATGGCATCCTACCATGGCACCATTTGTTGTCACGTTGACTGTGACTGTTTCACTAAAGAGGTCTGTTAACAATAGTTCCCTGCTGGAGATCTTTCCAAGAGAAGGAATGAATCTGGAGAGAACAGTGAAGAATTAAGTTGCTCTGGCGGAATGCAACAGAAACGGAAACAAAATCTGTAGCAGTGATGATCAGGGAACATATCCTTATGTGTTGTCTGTAGTTCTAGGACTGGACTGGAATATGAAGGTGGTTGTTGTTGTGTGACTTCAAGTCATTTCCAACTTATGGAGACTCTAAGGTGAATGTATCATGGAGGTTTCTGGGGTTGAGAGTGTGTGATGTGTCCAAGGTTACCCAGTGGGTTTCCATGGCCAAGCAGGGAATTGAACCCTCCAGGGTAAAAAGTTTGAGAAAAGTTGTCAGGCAGCATGAGTAGTAAATATGTGCTTCATGCTTCTTGTTGTCTAATGGCAGCCTATGAATATCATAGGGTTTTCTTAGGCAAGGAATGTAGTATTTAACCAAGCTTCCTCTGAATGTAGTATTAACCAAGCTTGATCCTGCTTAGCACCTGAGATTAGATTAGATGGGATATAGTGCCTTCAGGGTATTTAAGCTACTACTGAGAACTTTAAGCAAGTTAATACTAACTCCAGGTTAGGATTTCTCATCTTGGGTTCCCTGGAACACTAGGGTTTTGAAAGAGGCTACTAGGGGTTCTATGAGGGATTGTAACTGAAAAATTAAAAAAAAAGGATGTTTCTGGAGCTGTAGATATAATAACTTTAATGCAAGACCTGAAAAACATTTCTATGTTTTTTTCAGGGTAAAAAGTTTGCGAAAGGCTGTCTGCCAGCGTGTGTACTTGGAATTATGTTGTACAAGGATGTATCCTGTTGTCCCCCTGCCATATATGAACCAGCCAGAGCTTTAAGATCTTCAAGGAAAGCCCTTCTCTCAGTCCTGCTACCATCCCAGGCTCGCCTGGTGAGGACACAGAAGACAGCCTTCTTATTGGCTGCTCCCAACCTCTGGAATTCCTTTCTTCAGGAAGCTAGGCTGAACCTCTCCTTGTTCTCCTTTTGCTGGCAGGCAAAAATATTCTTATTTAAGCAGGCTTTTAATATATAAGCAGGTAAGCATTTAATTTATCAAGATGTTTTTAAAATTTTGTAAGTTTTAAAAATCCTTTTATATGTTTTAAAAATATTTTAATTGTTTTATATGTTTTATTAATGTTTTTAACTTTTAACTTTTTCGGAAGATGCCTTAGGTACTGCTCTGGGAGAAAGGTGGCATATAAATATAATATATGCACAAGAATGACTATGGGGGCTTCCCCTTGGGGGGCTATGACTATGGTCCAGTGTGGCTCCATTTTCCTGCAAACTGATCAAGTTCAGGGATGTGCCTAGGCATGGTCCAGATGTCCTCCAGTATCTGGTAAAGAAAGAGAAGGCTTACATTGGCAGCAGAATCTGCCCCTTCTTTTGTTTGTAAGAGCAGCTGGGATGCACCTGGATGCAGCCATGTGCCACAGCAGAGGATAGGAGAATAGGAGAATGGAGTCATGCCTGGAAGAGCACCAGGGAGCAAACAGGGCAAGTAAATCCCTGTTCCCTTCTGATGATGGCATAAGTGCATCAGTAGAGGTCTACACTCTATTAATGACCTTG
Organism: Iguana delicatissima; assembly: GCA_948472985.1. Lineage (NCBI taxonomy): Eukaryota > Metazoa > Chordata > Lepidosauria > Squamata > Iguanidae > Iguana > Iguana delicatissima. The sequence continues at coordinate 48,860 of CAOKZL010003902.1, forward strand.
TACCCCTCTGATGGCAACATAAATACACTGGCTCAAATCCACACTGTAATCATGTATATGAAAGGCTATTCACAATGGCACAGCTAAGCAGATTTGCCTCGGTAACTCACACAGAGTTATTTCCGTGGGACATTTTATTTGAGACACCCAAGAATCAAACATAGGAAATTAATTGGTTCATAGGCAACAGACAATGGGATGTGTGCCAGGAATGTAAGGCACAAAATTAAACATATTCAACAAAAATCAGTAGAGCAGGATTCAGTGTCGAGGAGGCTGGCTTGCGTTTGAAAAACTAGGCCATAGTCAGACATGACTGAAACTTAATAGAATGGATGAATCTCACTTTCTTCAAGAGGAAAAGTCTCAGAGCAAAAGAAACTGGGGATCTACAGCTACTGAATGTGAGCAGTAAAGAAGAAGAGAGGGAGGGAGAAGACCAAAAGGATCTCGTAGCAGTTTGTTTGAACTCAGATAGAGTACAGCAGCTGTTTCCTGTGCACAGCCACAGTGTCTCAAGAGGACAGCTGGAGCCATGGGGTCTCCTGAGATCAAAATGTTCAGTTTCCAGCACCTTGTGTGCTACCAGGTCATTCTTGCTTCCTGTTTCGTTTTCCCCACCAATACATCTCAAGATTACATTCTGTGCCACAGTCTTCTGGAGGACTCTGGTAGGCCAGAATGGGGGTGAAACAGAAAAAATACTAGTTTGTGTATGTGTGTGTAGGGTGGGGGGAAGGAACTACACAACAGGGAAAAAAATAAATTGAGAGCCTGCCCACAGCCCTCGCCACTGCAGGCAAAGACTGCAGTAAATTGGGCCAGGCTTTCAGAAAAAGCTACCTTTTGCTGTTCCTCTCTGTAGAGGTATGCTGGTGATTTGTTTATTTGGATATATTTGTAGCTACTGCTACAGTGATGGTATTCTATGTACATTTCCTCTTCTGAAGATCTATTTTTCATGTTGGCTTGTTGGAGCTGTATTGCTGGTTCCTTACCACGCTTAAGTGTTGAAGTACTACGCTGTCCCATACTGGACTTTATTATTCTTGACTTTTCCTCCACATACTATGACCCTGCCATCAGCTTTCCATGCTACATGGCATGGAACGAACAGTGTGCCTCTCAAGGCATCACAGCACATGCAGCTGGAGGGGGATGTTCTTGTAAATACAGGCTCCTGTAAGTGCAGCGCCAGGCCAACAGAAGGTCATTGGGCTGCCTGCATCCATAGATACTGGTTCTGAGTGCCTTGTTTTATTTTTAAAGCAGAACTAGGTGGAAGCTGCTTTTTCAGAATAAAAGATGTAGATAACTAAAATACATCCACCCATTGAAAAGCCTCAGATGTGCAATTACAGCCTCCACATCTTCCATCAGTCAGAATGATGATTACAGAGGAGTGTGCTCATGGCCGGCAGCTCGTTGCTTCAGCAAAGCAAGGCACCATGTTCTCCAAACCATCGCACACTGCAAGCCTAATTGCTGGGGAAGGCAGGATTTACTTTATTTTCTGAGCTATATTAATCTGAGTGTGGAAGCTGTTATCTTTGTAACAAATCATTTCCAAAGTTGTTGATTTAATTATAGTGAGGAGCTGTGTGGCACATTAAAGATGAACATGTTCATTGTGGCATAAGCTTTTGAGGATGAGAACCCATTGTATCAAATGGATGAAGTTCTGACCTTATCTGGTTTAGCAATATAGGCCATTTCTGCCCTACACTGTTATAGTGCTATTATTCCACTGTCAACATCCTGTGGAATTCTGGGGTTTGTAGTTGACTGAGGCCCAAGAGCTCTCTGGCCGAGAATTCTAAATGCCCCTCCCTAAACTGCAAACCCCAGCATTCCATAGGATGTTGAAAGGGGAGTAATCGCACTAGCACAGTGTAGTGCAGAAATGGCCATAGATAGACACACATGTATACTTGATGCAGAAAACGGAATAATACGGTCCTTCTAGCTAGGGCAGTGGTTCTCAACCTCTAGGTCCCTAGATGTTTGTGGACTTCAGCTCCCAGAACCCCAAGTCCAAAAACCTCTGGGGACCCACAGGTTGAGAACCACTGAGCTAGGGCATGCGAGACCCAGAGAAACGGGGACAGCTCAAGGGGCTTTGTTGCTGAACTGGAGCAGCAAATGGACTTTCCTTCCCAGCCAAGGTGAGTAACACCCAAAGGTGACTGAGTTCATTTTGGCACATTAGGCAGAATACCACACATGCATCTTTTCCTTCTAATTGGCAATAAAAATGAAATCAAAAGAACTTATTTAATTAGCCATTTGTAATCTTTTAGTGACACATAGCTTCTGGCTGGCCCTGTGCAAAAACAAATGAACCAATCAACACCAAAACAACTCCCTCCCACTAGTCCTCAATTGAATCTGAAATGAACGGAGTCAACTTTGCTTTCTTGTTTTAATTCATCAGTTTTATGCTGGAACCTTCCTTCTAAATTTCTTTCTCTTGAAGAGTTTAATCTTATCAGATTTGTTGCTTCTGGGGAAATTGTGTTGCTAGATCTCAGGGCCTGGTCTTCAGTTTTCATGGGTCTTCTCCAGGTAGGGGATGAAGATGCAAGCCCTTCAGTTTTGCTGGGCTGGCCACTGAGGAAGAGGAAAGGGCTGTGGGCACATCTCTAGCTTGGCTAGTAGAACAGCAGCCTGGTACAGTTTTGCAAGGCTTAACTGATTAATTGCTGCAACATGCAAAGCCTGGGGTAGGGGTTTCTATGTATTTACTTAGCTTCTTCCTTTCCTTTCAGTTGTTCTGGCACCAGGGCTCATCCTTCACTCTGCTCTGCATCCATCTTCTGGCTAGAAGCAAATAATGTGCCTTCAAGTCATTTACAACTTATGGCAAGCCTAAGGTGACCTATTTCTTGGCACGATTTATTCAAAGGGGGGTTGCCTTTGTCTTCTTCTGAGACTGAGGACCTTTCTGCATGAGGTGAGGGAATCACTCCATGCCGTTACCTACTGCTTCTTCTGGGATCCGAAGCAACGTGGACTGTCCCTGAAGCCCTTCCGCAGGGCTCCTCCTTGGTCCAGGGCGAATCGGAGCAGTGCGAGGTCTGTAGATCCATACTGCTCCAGCTTCCAAAATGGAGGCTTACGGCTTCCAAAGTGGTGGCTTACGGCTTCCAAAATGGCAGCTTCCAGCTTCCAAAATGGCGGCTTCCGGTTGGTCGTGGGTCCTGACCAACTGCTGAAGCTCACCACACCTAAAGCCTGCCCTCCACAGATCGCAGGCTCTCATTGGTGCGAGCCTGTGAATCTGCTCAAGGGAGCAGGAATGCAATGGTGCAGTCCAGGAAAATAAAGACCTGTTTTTTGCAGTCTTTAGAAAACACACTGGAGGACCACTTAGGGTCGTTTTGGAGCAGACTGAGGTGTGGATCTCGAGTAAGTAGTCTGCTCCTAGTCTGCTCCAAGATGCAGACGACTTCCGTGAGAGGACGCACTGCCCCATTTTAATTGCCTGTTGTGGAAAGGGCCTCTGTGAGTGTGAATTTCCCACAGTCACCTGGGCTGAGTGAAGATTCAAACCCTGGTTTCAGAGTTGCAGGTGAACACTCAGAACACTACACCACACTGGCAAGTAGACAAAAGATAATGTAAAAGACTTACTGGCACTTTCCCCTCACAGAAGTGCAGAGTTCTCGGGTTTTTGATACTTCTGGTTGCTATCTTGAGAAAGGAGGGGTAGGAGCAGAGAGAGCAGCTGACCAATCAGCAGCCATCACACAGCAGAATGTGCAGCCATATAGTATAAAGGACACACCTCCAGCAATGGGAAGGGACTATGCTCACCCAAAAGGAAAAAAAAGTCCATTTTAAACACAAGTCTTGCAAGCCTGAGGTGAGGAATGCAAAGGATGGAAGGGGGAAGCAAGCATGAGCCTTGCGAATAATCAAATTTGTGAAGGTCATACCTGTACAGATAAATGGGTCCTAGAACAAATTAAGATTGAACTCTTCATAGAAGCCAAGATGACTAAACTAAGATTGCCATACTTTGGACTTCTCATGAGAAATCAAGATTCACTAGAAAAGACAATAACGCTTGGTAAGGCAGAAGATAGTAGGAAAACAAGGAAACTGCATTACAGATGGATAGATTAAATCATGTAAGCCATGGCCCTGAATCTGCAAGACCTGAGCAGGGCTCTTGATGATAGGATGACTTGAGCATCTCTCATTCATAGGGTCACCATAATTCAAAGTTGACTTGATGGCAGTTAACAACAACAACAAAAACTGCCAGTCCCAGGATTCCATAAAATACAGCTCATGGCAATTAAAGTGGAATCATAGCACTATGATTATATTATAGCACTATGTGTTGTTGAAAGACCTTTGGTTAGAAGAGGATACTCATTTCACCTCCAATCCATCTATTTCTGTCATACTGTGCATCTGCAGATTATAACAGCTGTGAAGGACTTCAAAGAATGTCTTTCTTCAAAGAAAGTGACATGAGAAGTCCTTTATCCAAATCTACTTATTGGAAAGATCTCCTTATTAAGTGACAGCCCATAGGTGGGGCACATAGGGAAGTTAAATGGAAGAGGTATAGCAATTTACTCTTATGTTATTCTAAGTCTCAAAACACTAAATGGAGTAAATTAAAGTATAAACAGAGTAAGTCTTGGAGCCCTTTCACATTACACATAGGACTATAACTGTGTAAAGTGAAAGGGCCCCAAGACTTACTTTGCATGTACTTTGCATATATAGGACTATGATTCTGCTTTCATTGCTATGGAATTCTGGGATGTGCTGTTTAAGGGGGCATTTAGAATTCTCAGCCACATAGTTCTAGTGCCTCCCCAAACTACAAACTCCAGGATTCCACAGGATGTTGCTGTGGTATTTAGAGTGGAATCATCATGCTATATTATGTCATGTGAAAGGGCCTTGGCAAAACTGCAGCAAAAGACCAGTAGCCTTAAGTACAGGCTTCCCCCACTTATTGACAGGTTAGGGACTGGAGCACTATCAGAAAATGGAATTGGTTGAAAAGCGGAACCCATGCACTGTCCTGTAGGGAACATGAAGGACTTACAGAGGCTCACTTAGGACCAACCACACATGCGCTGCTTGCAAAATCTCTCAGCTGGCTTAGCTTCTTCCTCCCAGATCAATTTGTAAGCAGGGCATGTGTGTGAGCAGTTCCAAGTGAGCCTCTGCAGGCAAACAGAACTGATAAAAGAGCAGATCCCTGTCAAATTAATGGAAATTGTCCTTAAATCTGGAAGTGTCAAAGGAGTGAGTCATCAGACAATGGGGCATTAAATGATGAGGGTTTCCCGTATAGCTGTCTTCTACTAATATGCCAAGCCATTCATAGTATTAGTTTGCAGTTGAGAATTAGACATCACCTGCAGTGGAAAACAAAGTAAATATCCCCACCTCTTTTTATAAAGGTAAGAAATGACAAGGGCAGACATGGAATTATAACTTACAGAGCTGGGGAATTGCCCCCTGAAGCTGAAATGGTTCATGTGGCTTCTTTGAATATCAGGTTTTTTTTCTGCTGGTGCAGCTTAATTTAACAGAAATCCTATGAGAGCAGTCTGTGAAAGCAGACACAGACATCTAAAGCAGAAAAGGGGTGACTATCTAGATTCAAAGTTCAGAGGGGTGATTTTAAGTACTTACTTCTGGAGTATGGAGCTGTCAGTTAAGCTGATCAAAGTCTTTCTTGCCAGAAAGAACTGTTCTGTGGTGTGGAGCATTTCTTATCTGTATGATTCTGAAGATTAAAGGAAGGAAGGTTATATTCCTTTGCACAGCAGGATGTGAACTTTGCAGAAGACAAGTACTGACTTTGCAGTTAGAGATATCCTCTGGGCTCAAAATGATTGGCCATCCCATGCATGTTTGCTCAGAAATAAGTGTTCAGTGGGGCTCAATTCAAGGTTAGTTGGTTTAGGACGGCAACTTAAATACAGGGGTTTAATTGCAAGAAGGAATAATAGTGATCATTTGATCTTATAAATGGGTAGAAGTTGTTTTAGGCACAACTGAAGTTCCACCCACCTGCTTTTGTAGCAGAAACGGAGGACTTACAGCCCCCTTGCTAAATCTGACACCCCTTCTTCTCCCAAAGCTCCTTCCCCTCAAGTTAGATTGGGGAGGAGCTACAGCCTTGTTCTTTGAGGCTGTGGTTCAATCTGTCCTGCTTCTTTTTCCCTTGTGCGCTCTCTGTCACTCTGTGTGTGTGTGTGAGTGCGACTGAGAAAGAGAGAAAGTGGGTCATGACACAGCCAGTATTTTGAGCAGCGGGACATCAAATGCGTTGTGGAGGAACTGCTAACTGACTTTCCAGATGCAGCCAGAGAGATAAGCATGGGGTGATTATTTTATCTCTCTCTCTGCATAGTGAAAGGCAAAATTGAGCCAGACAAGATGACATGAGGGGCATAGATTTGAGGAGAGAGAGAGATGGCCTTTAGGGGGAGCACTTTTCCCATTGTTATCATCCAGACCTCTTGATTCATTTGTCCTCTAGGACTGATCTCGTTCTCCACCCTTTGTTTCGCAGGTTTATAGAGGAATATTTGTTGTAGGTAACTGGAAATTTCAGGATGTTGTATTACTCCTGACTTTAGTAATTCAAACACAGTCCCTTAGGGGCCAAGCAAAAGCTCTAATGAATTTCTCATTTTCTATTCTCCCAGTACCAGAGGAGCAGTGGGAGAGAAGAAGCGTAGATGTTGAAGTAAATAAGTGGGCAACATAGAATAATAGTGTTTGAGAGTCAACAGAACCTTAAATCATTATTTTCATGATACATACACATCCTTCCTTTCCCCAGAACTGGGACTCTAAGGCCCTTTCCGCACGAGGTGAGTGAATTGCTCTGTGCCGTTACTTATCGGTTTTTCTCTCTTCGAAGCGACGTGGACTTTCCATTAATCCTTTCTGCAGGGCTCCTCTCTTGTTGCAGGGCTAATCAGAGCAGTGCGCGGTACGTAGATGCACACTGCTGAGGCTGAAAATGGCAGCTTCCTGTTCTTCGTGGGTCTGGACCAACTGCTGACGCTGACCACGCCCACAGCCCGCCCTACGCTGATTGCAGGCTCGCATTGGTGCAAGCCTGTGCATCTGCACAAGTGAGCAAGTACGAAATGGCGCACTCCAGAAGACTGAAAGACCAGATTTTTCCGGTCTTCAGTTAGCGTGCTGGAGGACCACTTGGGGGTGTTTTGGATCGGACCAAGGTGCGGAACTAAGGTAAATAGTCCAAACCTATTCCAATCCAAGGTGCGGACGACCTCCGTGACAGGACGTCTCGGCCCGTTTTAACTTCCTCGTGCGGAAAGGGCCTATGTAGCTTACAAAAATGAAAATAGGTACACAGATAGATAAAAACATACAAAATGTTTTTGTTTAAATATAATTAAACTAGCTTTTAAATAGAATTTAAAATGATTGGAACATATCAAGAAAAAATGCAACGAATAAAAACAATGTAGCACATTATTAAAAGTCCATTTCATATAAAACAATCAGTTCCCCAGAGTTTGTTGGAATGAAAGAAGCTGTCCTTTCTTTACAGAAGAATAATAAGGAAGAAGTTAGTCTAGCATCCCTGGAAAGAGAGTCCTAGAGACCAGGAGCAGCCACTGAGAAGGCCCTGTGCTGTGTTCCCACAAACATGTCTGTGGGGGTGTTGGAACTGAGAGAAGTATCTCTCCACAAATCTCAGAGTCCAGGCATACTCATTTGGGAAAACCTGGACCCTTCAGATAGGCAGAACATAAGCCATATGCCATAATCAGAACTTTGAATTGTCCCAAGAAGGAGATTGCTAGCCAGTGGAGCTATTGTAGCATGAGAGTCATGATGGATTCCAGTTAAGAAAGCAAAAGAGATGTAGGGTAGAAACCAGAAAGCTAGGGCTGGACCAAGATATTGGGCTTCCTGAACCTATTCATGTATAAAGGCCAAATCTGTTCAACACAGGGGATACATAGAGTTATTTCTTGAACAGAAAGGAAATGTTTCAGGGCCCAGGAGCAACAGACAAGAGGCTGGCACCATACACCCCAGCACCTACTACCTGGGGCAGGCACTCCACTCCATCTAATGATAGGGTGGTCTGGCAGAATAGTTAGCATGATGGCTAGAACACACTGTGCAAACTGTAGAACTAGAAACAGGGAAGGGATTGGACAGAAGAAGCGGAAACTGTGAGTGGAGGAGAACAGTAATAGGAGAAATAACTCGAATTAAAGAATTTGGAAGGGACTTCCTCGGCCATTGAGTCCAATTCCTGGCTCAGTGCAGGATCTCCAGCTAAAGCACCCCCAGCAAATAGCTGTCCAGCCTCTTTTTGAAGACGTCCAGAGAAGGAGACCCCACCACTTCTCTAGGCAATTGGCTCCATTGCTAAACTGCTCTTATTGCCAAGAAGTTTCTTCCAATGTTCAATAGAAATCTACCTACCGGTAACTTAAGACCCATTAGACCTTGTCCTTGCAGAGAACAAACCTCCTCCTCTTCTCTGTGACAGTCCTTGAGGCATTTAAAGAGTACAATCATGTCACCCCTCAGTCTTCTTTTCACCAAGCTGAACATGTTCAACTCCTTTAACCCGTTCCTCATATATTTTGTTCTCCATATCTCTTATCATCCTTGTTGCTCTTCTCTGAACCCACTGCAACTACAGCTGTATCAAAAGAGAGAGAAAGGGTAATTTTTACAGATATAACAAAAATTGCAGCTATGCAATCCTGTGTGAATAATTCAACATACAATTGTGTAGTTACTAAATGTTCTAGTTATCGTTTTCTTATGTTTTAACTTTACTTGCAGTATTTTGACACAGAAATGCAAGTTCTTTCACATGTATGCCAAATCTACTTGTGTTTATTCAAAAGTAGATCACACTAAAGTCAATGAGCCGGTCTTGTAAACATGCAGAGGCTTACAATGTTCTACACCAAATACATGTGATTCATGTAGTTTTGCAGAAGTGCAGGTGCTAATTCCCTATGGTCTATTCTCCTGTCAGTCCAGGATACATATATAAGGAGTAACCAAATGTGTGAGGTAAAATTGCAGGAGTCTTTTCTGTGTAAACATTGCTTTCTCAGGTGGCATGCTTAGGTGGGAAGGAAGTGTGTCATTCACCCAATATTATTTCTCCAATTGGAAGGTGGTGCCACTTGGGAACAGATGGTAGGGAAGCAACCCACTTGTCCTGGCAAAGCAAGGATCAGGACTTAGGCTATGTCTACAGTGAGTTTATTAAACCAAACACAGGAAGATTCACTCATACAAGTCAGCTACAAAATAGTCTCATGGACTCTTCACAACTCTACTTTCTGGAAGAATCAATTCACCATTCAATGCCAAGTGAACTTAATTTGCACCACCTCATTGGCGATCTTAAAAGATTAAATATAACCAATTCCTTTAATATTCTTCTGGAGTATGGGATAGAAATATTGATTTATCCCAAGCCACTCAATCGACAGAGATATAAACTTCAGCTTCCCACATTTGAACTCTGTTCTTACTGCAGTAGCTGTTCAGGGTAGAGCTATTGGGTGGAGGAGCAAAATGAGAATCTTGTCCCCAACTAAGAATTCTCCCCCTGCCCATGAAATTTTCCTTCCTAGCATTGCAGAGAAGGAGACACTGGATATCATTCACACTTAGAATTGCATGAACACTGTACAGTATTTGCATTCTCTTGGTATCTTTGCGTGTACTTTTTTTGTGGGGGGAGCGGTCTCTAAACTGTATTTCTAAATGCCCAACAAAAGTGTTAAGTTACTGCAATGCTAGAAATTTGGAGACTGAAGGAAAATTTCATTTGAGAGGACCATGTTTTTATTTGGGGATCAATGTCCTCATTTTGCTGCCCTGTGGCTACACTCCTATAACTATTGAAGAATTAGTTATTTCTTTCTCTTTTGACATATGGATTGAATGCTAAGAAATGGATTTATTCAGCCTCTAATTGTTATACTGAAACTAGCACAGACTTGTTCAAAGGTCCTGATGGAGTTGGCCAAAGCCACACAGAAGCGGGGTCCATATCTCAGTGGTAGGGCATGTGCTTTGCATGTAGAAGACCCCAAGTTCAGCCCCCAGCATCTCCAGGAATGGGTGGGAAAGATTCCTATCTGAAACCTCTCCTAGTCAGTGTCAGCAGTATCAAGCTAGATGGAACCATGGGCTGAGTCAGTGTAAGATAGCTTCCTGTGTCCACAGAGCTAAAGTTATTTATCTTTGCAAACTGCTTTTTTTCTGAAAAATACAAATGCATAACAAAAATCAGGAAAAGGATAATGGTCATTTTAGCAATTTCATCAGTGTTAAAGGTGTTTTTAAATGTTGTAATTAAAATTTAAAAGTCGCATTTTATTTTAACACATATCAAGGTACTCAGGAAACACATCTGAATGCTTTAAGGCATAAAGAACGAATGATAACAAAATAAATTCCTTTTGTAAACTGCCTGTTTAAAGCAGGTTATCAGTGAAGCATATTGTAGCAAGTGCCACATAATTCTGCTTTTCACTTCTTTAATCCATTCATCTTACGCTTTTGTACACAGTAAATCCAAGTGCTTTATTGGATTACAAACACAGAAAGGCCTTTATCCATTAACAGTAGAAAGCAATGAACACAATGGCACATTAGTCCAGTCAGTTAATGGGGATGTATTTAATTAGAAAACATTCTAATCAGGGCATTGCCATGAGAATGGATTTAAGCCCATGATAATTCTGAAGCATGGACTTTAATTTTGTTCTGATAATTTCCTGGGTTTCAGATCTCTAATGCACCTCCTGCCTCTGGGATTTCTTTGCTTCTCTGAGCAGTTTTTCTCTTATTCAGCTATGAGACTGGGATGCAAAGCTACAATACAAACAAGAGTGGGTCATTGTATTCCTATAGACAAAGGAAGGATTTCTCTCCACTCTTCTGGAGGTGGAAGGGACAGAAACAGAATACAATTTATACTAATAAAAGATTCACAACCCATTCACTACAATGATTTTTTGTTTGTCTTCTCTTCTACCTGTCAAGGGCTACAGTGGGGGCCCAGTGTTGCAAATTCACTCTTCACTTCATCAAGAAATGTACTAGTTGGCCTCAAACATATCAATATTGATAGATCTGTAATCGATATCAGAGAGAACCAGCATGGTGTAATGGTTTGAACATTGGACTGCGACCATGGAAACCAGGGTTCAGCTCCTCACTTGCTCATGGGAATTGACTGGTGACCTTGGGGACATCACACACTCTCAGCCCCAGAAAACCCTGCGATAGGTTTGCCTTAGGGTCAGCATAAGTTGGAGATGACTTGAAGGCACACAATAATAAGTCAACACCAGGGTAGGGGAGGGAGTGATTTACTTCATATTGATTGTTTTTTAAAGGGAGGCTAGTGATGACTCCCTCCCCAAGTTTTACTGAGCTCTTCCATCCACGTGCTGTTAGAAAGACTCTAACAGAAGCTCAACTATATGCATGAATATTGGAAACATGGTAAATCAGAGTAGAGGATGTGTTTCTTTGCTTTTGAATATCTGTTTATCACCATACACACTGAGACCCAGCATAGTGTAGTGCTTTGAGTGTTAGACTAGGACTCTGGGAATCAGTGTTTAAATACCCACTCAGCCACAGAAACCCACTGTCTGATCTTGGGCAAGTCATGTTCTCTCAGCCATAGAGGAAGGCAATGGTAAGCCTCATCTGAATAAATTTTGCCAAAATCACCCAATGAGAGAGTCACCATAAACTGAATTCAACCTGAAGGAACATAAGAACAATAACCATACACACCAACACCATTGTATAGTTAAAAAGAACTAGGGCTTGGACCCAAAGATTTATATTCTTCTACATGTCCAGTGAAGGTGTGAACCTATTTTTTTCACACATTAAGTCCCTGCATGGCAATCCTTTTGCAAACCTAAGTGGAATTTCATAAACAGTTTGGCATGTGGTGGTTCTTTCTTTTTCTTTCTTTCTTTCTTTCTTTCTTTCTTTCTTTCTTTCTTTCTTTCTTTCTTTCTTTTTTCCTTCCTTCCTTCCTTCCTTCCTTCCTTCCTTCCTTCCTTCTTTTTTTCAAGCCAGTGGTGTATAACAGTTAGAGTGTCAAACTAGGACTAGACAAGTTCAAATTCTTGCTGAACAATGAAACTCAGTGGATGACTCTGGACTGATACATTGGCCATTTCCGCACTGGGCGAGGGAATTGCCCCGTGACACTACTTACTGGACTTTAAGGCTCTCTGTTCCGGTCCACGCTGCTCCGGAGCACTGCTCCGGTGTCCCAAATGGCGGCTTCCGGTTGGTCGAGGGTCTTGACCAACCGCTGAAGCTCGCCAGCATAAAGCCTTCCTCCAGTAGATTGCAGGCTCGCACCAATGCGAGCCTGCGAATCTGTATAAGGGAGCAGGCTTGCGGTGGTGCGCTCTGTGCTTTTGAAAGACCTGTTTTTAGCGGTCATTCAAAAGCACGCTGGACAACCACTTGGGGTCATTCCGGAGCAGGCTAGGGTGCAGATCTACGTTAAGTAGGTCTGACCCAGTCTGCTCCCAGGTGCAGGCGTCCTCCCTGGAGGACGCTCTGCCCTGTTTTAAAAACCCCGTGTGGAAATGGCTTTTGTCTCAGCATGAGAAAATCACAGAGTTTTTGTGTGGATAAGGAACCA
>CAOKZL010003903.1:0-61196 GCA_948472985.1 Iguana delicatissima
GCAAAGTGTTTTGGGCCCTACCAAACATTTATTTGTCGCCTTTGTTGATTTAGCAGCTGCCTTTGACTCTATTGATAGAAACTTGTTGTGGCATAAATTGGCTAACACTAATATAGATTCTCGCCTGTTGTTCCTAATCAAGGAACTTTATTATAATACAACTGCTGCAATAAGAGTAGGTATCTCCAGTTCATTAACAGCTCCTATTCACACAAATAAAGGAGTCAAACAAGGTTGCCTGCTGGCACCTTTACTCTTTAATCTATACCAGTGGTTGTCAACCTGTGGGTCCCCAGATGTTTTTGGACTTCAGCTCCCAGAAGCCCTAAGCATTGACCATAGTGGCTGGGGCTTCTGGGAGCTGAAGTCCACAAACATCTGGGGACCCACAGGTTGAGAACCACTGATCTATACCATAATGACATAATTCCAGCTTTGTCAGACCCAGAATTTTTTCCACCCTCTGTTGGTTCAAAAAAGATTTCTATCTTGTTATATGCCGATGACATGGTTTTAATATCACTCACCCGTGTAGGTTTAAAAAGGCTGCTTTTGAAGCTTAGTGTTTTCTGTTCTAAAGAAAAGCTGAATATTAATTACTCCAAAACAAAGATGATGGTGTTCGGGAAAAGACATCTTCCTTTACAATGGTCTATTAATGGCCACCAGATTGAACAATGCCGAGAATTTAAATATATTGGCATTCATTTCACAGAAAATCTCTCATGGAAGCCCCATATAGAAGCCACCAAAGCAGTAGCCTTGAGATCTATCGGGGCAATTCTCAGATTCTATAATACTGCTGGGGGTCACCTGGTTGTGCCAGCACTAAAAATATTCCAAAGCAAAGTTATTGCCCAGATTCTCTATGGTGCTGCTGTATGGGGATGGGATGATTCTCACATATCTCAACTGGAATCCCTCCAGAATACTTTTTTTAAGAAATTGCTAAGACTCCCCCAGGTACCCCGGCAGCTTTGGTTCAGGTAGAGGTTGGGTTTCCATCCATCAGAGCCCGTATTCATTTGGCTCTATTTAATTATTGGAGGATAGTTATAGATTCCTCAGTTAGAGCTTTTCCCAAATTATGTTTCAAACAGTTATCCAAATGTAAAGTATGGAAGTCAAGATACCATAAGTTTCTTGAATGGTATCTTAGCCCATCTGGCAACTTTCTCATCTTGAATTGCAAAGAGAAGCTCTGGGATTATTTCTTCCATCATGCCGCTCAATCAGACAGACAGGCTATCAACAATTCTAATTTTTCTAAATGGTACAAATTCTACAAACTTGACCATCAAAGGGCCATTTATTTAACAAAGCTTACCTTCCCAAAGCTTAGGAAAGCTTTCACAGCCCTTCATTTTCAGTGCATGCCTACTGCTGTGATTGAAGGCAGATACTTGCATATCCCTTTGGCCCTCCACTTATGCATTTGTGGGGCCCCTGAAATAGAGGATTTGCCTCACTATTTGTTTTCTTGTCCAATATATTCTGATCCAGGAGCCAAATTTTTGGGATCTATTTTACATCATTTGGAATCTAATACTGTCTTAGAAAAGATCTTCTGTCTCCTTTCTGATATTGACTCCATGGTAATTCGTAAGGTCTCTCTTTTCACTCTGGCAGCTATGAAGATCCGGGCCAGATATGTTGCCAATGTCATAGTTGATTGTTCTGGAGACACGCTTACCTAATTATAGTTTTATTGTCTATGTTTTAAGCAAACCAAACTCTAAATTTTTCTCACATGCGACTATTATGTAATTTACTGTATGATGTATTTTGCCATGCTGTTTTTACGTATGTATTTTATTTTAACATTTTGTACAGTATTGTGTTGCATTTTAATATTCTGTATGCAAATAGCCTTTGTTCTACGCATTAATAAATTGACTGACTGACTGAGTAATCTCCAATTGCTTTTATCTACCTAGTGCTTGAAGGTTCAGCTATAAAATGTGATCTTCACATAATCTAATAAAGCAGCATTGCCCATAACATTCCACACTCATTCCAGGGAGAGTTGAGTGTGTCTGTTTCTCATTTATAAAGGTGAAAGAGGCACTACTTTGAAGATATTCCCTAAGTCGTGAGCCACCAAGGTGTAAGAAGTTGAGGGCTGGGTATGTAGCACTAGAGTAATCCCAATTGCTTTTTTCTAGCTACTGCTTGAAGATTCTGCTATAAACTTTTATCTTCACATAATCTAAGAAAGCAGCATTTCTTATGCTGGGAAGCAACTGATCTAAATCTCTAGAACTGAATTCAATATTTGTAATATATTAGCAGCTACAAAGTGAGGGGAGAAAATGAGGCAACAAAATTCCACTTAGCTATGGAACAGATTGAGCTATGAGTTCAAAGCTTCATGCTGCTGCTTTTATGCTGAGCACACAGGAGTTCACCAGAACATGTCAAACATCAGCAAACATTCAATAAGCTCCCAAACCAGAATATATCTGAGTCGCTGGTTGTAAAATAAACAGAGATGCAGCAAAAGCAATTGCTAGAGTAAATGATGGTGTGAGAAGTTAAAATGCAGTTCTGCAAACTTGTGTGGCAAGAAACAATTGTTCTGTTTCTCTGAAAATTGGGTTTGAAATAACAAAATCTTCCACAGAGAAGGCCTGTGTGTGGACTCATTACAAACTGATAAAGAAGAATCCAGACCAGAAATTATCTCTCCGCAGCTTCTAAAGTCCTAGACGTAGCAATAAAGAAATAACACTGAGGCTTCAAAATGCTTGTATATTGTATTTGGTAGTCCATTTCAGCTTCAGATAGGAAAGTTGTAGGTACAGAAGTGCTCTATGTAGAAATTACAATACTTAATATCAGCATACAACAAAGGATTTTTTCCTGTTCTACACACAGATGAGACCTAAAATGCTGGATTAAAGTAATACATAGATTTCAACCCTATTTTCTTGTTTAGCTACACCTAATGGTGAGTTACACAGAAACACTGGATTCTGTACTTCCAGAAATAATAGTTTAAAATTTGTTATCATACATCCTTTTGACTGAGAAATAACTTTGTTGGTATTTCTCTTCTGTCCAGTTATATATTCTCAGAATACTGTAGTTCTTATTCCAGGGAAGAAAAACACATTTATTTGAACATTGTCTATTACTATACTTTTGATAATTATTTGACAAGAAATTATTTGACCAGTGAAATGAAATTTTCACTTCCATTTGTCACAAGAGGGAAGGGTTGTACTCAATGGAACAATGCATGATTTTCAGGCCTAAAGGCCTAAATTTCTATCTCCGGCATTAGGCACCAATGGGACATGCCAATAAAAGGATGAATGCTCTGACATTTTCCAGTTGCCCACTTTGCCAATGAAGCTTAATGAACATAATAAAATTTGGGGAACATGTTGGAGTATGTTTCATAATCTTCAAAGGAGTCATTGGTAAGACTTCTGTCATCTGAAGCAGCACAAAGCAGCAGTCCTGGAAACAACATACAGAATCAATGCACTTGTGTTCACATCAGCCATCCCGTACTGGTCCCCCTGGTGTAACAGACAGTTGACAAAGACTTTAGTTGAGGGGTGGGTAAAGTGTGTGGTCCTCCAAGCCTCATTTGATTGCCAGTAAGCACTCCACACCCCTGTCCCTTTCTCCACTGCCCTTCGGAGGGTAATTTATCTCTTCTAAAATCCTCCAGTACCAACTTAAATAGGTTGCAGGTCCCCTCACACTGCTTAACATCTTAAGAAAAGTGGTCTTTAAAACCAGAAGTGTCCACTTCTTGGTTCTCCCTCCCTCTCTTTCTCTCTCTCTTTCTTTTTGGCATTTTGGGTGGCCTGTACAGCTAGTGCAGATTTCCAGGAGCAGAGAATTGGCTTTTGGACTCGCCTTAGTTGTCCACTACCATTTTAGCAGGAAATCTTGTATATTCAGTGGTAGATTATGCATGCATCTCTAATTCCCAGAACCATTTCAGGTTTTGTTTTGTTTTTTCATGTGTGCTAATGTGAACATGGAGTTTGCTATGTATAAAATCTATTATCTAAATTAGTTGCTAGTCCCAGCTGGAGTATATTGGTTTAATCAATTGCTGAATAGTAAGTCTACTATTCTCTCATGTTCTCACAGCGTCAGAGGAAGGGAAAGGTGAACCTTCTCTGAACAAATTTTGCCAAGAAAGCCCCATTACAGGTTCGCCTTAGGATCACTATAAGTCAGAAACAACTTCAAGGTACACAACAATAGTTTACACATATACAGCATCTACTTGTTTACTGGGTCTAGTTGAGTTAGGTTTAGCTATGTACTAACTAGAGCTGATCCTGCTTAGTTTCCTATATCAGACATAATCTACTGCCTTCCAGGTATCTAGGCCTCAATAACCATGTTTTTATTATGAAAGAAATGCTACTGATTCCCACTCTTAGTGAAAAAGTGGGATGTAAATAAAGTGACTGAGTGATTGATTGTAATGGAAACTAATATCAAGTAACATGAGACTACATGCTAAACCACTGTTTATTTTGTTGTTATGCTCCTACTACTGTAATGGCAAAAAGTATAATAGATACACATTCTTTTTTTAGGCATCATGTCAAAAAACACTCCCATTAGCATGATAGGATCTAATGGAGAAAAAAAGTACTTCCAATGCTGGGAAATCATTGGTTTTACTCCCTCCTTTAGAAATGAAAGTACATTCATAATAAAATGATTTTAATTATAGTAGCAAATGATCCACTTTGATTAGAATCTGAAGATCAGCTGCTTTTATGACTGCTCTAAGATCCAAAAGAAGTGTGTGTGTGTGTGGGTACATTTTTGTGTATTCCAGAATCTTCAAGCAATTCCTCAAATGAGTTTGAAACTTCAATTAGAAAAGAGCCACTTATACAGGAAAGAAAGGCACTTACAGAGTGGTTTCAATCATGATGAAAATGGCAACACATCATGGAAGATATAATGAGCCTCCACCAGAACCTCATGAGCTTAAATCAACATCTCTCTCCTTAGCTTAACTTTGCATTGAGAATGGAGAAAAGCTATGAAACTGAATTCTTTAAAAAGGCAGGTAAGATAGACTCACATCACACAGGAATTGACAGGTTATCCAGAAGAGTCAAGTGCTGCACAGACTCCTTAAGTTAAAAAGAAATAAATTTTTAAAAAGTCAACATCAGGAGGGATGAATGGTTATGTCTAAGAAGGCATTAGTATTCTAGGACTAAAATGGATATACAGTTTTATACTGCCTGTTGCTAATGCAGTGGTGTGGAATGTTTTATAGTGAAAACAAAATTCAGAAATTTCATTATCTCTGTGCCAAATGCATACCAATCATGTTTTCTTCTTTTATTCCTTTTCACCTGTGCTCACTCTGAGAGTTTTGTTTTATGGGTATTTCACTTACTGCCATACTGAGCTACAGTAAAGTCTGATCTATTATATCTGGATGTTTTATACAGAGAAAGTAGAATGACATTGCATGGTTTATTATTATTATTTTTATAAACTGGTTAATTGAATATAGCTTACCTTCAGAAAGGATAAAGGTGATGCATTACACTCAAAGAAAATAGCCATATCAACAGGTAAAACCAAGAGTTTTGCTGGTTTCAAACAACAATACTACTTTAAAAATATATAATAAAGAACATGGTATAATAAGGGTTGTGAGGGAATGGATGACAGATTCTAATTTAAGGTAGATTTGCACTATACTCTTAACATTTATATGAAACAAATTGTCAGCACCTGATACCCTTGGGCAGTAGTAGGGGCCTGTTACTCCTGTATTGTTCTGTACCTTATGGAAACCCTGAGGTGAATGTATCATGGGGTTTTCTGGGGCTGAGAGTATGTGACACCCGAAGGTCAATCAGTGGGTTTCCAACTGAACCATGGTCTCCGAGGTTGTAGCCCAATGCTCAAACCACTACACCAGCTGATTCTCGAGAGGGTCATGGTTTGGATAAATTCTGAATCCAGCCCCAAATCAACCACATTCAAACATCCAAATCAGACCAAAGTTCCTCCAAAATGGACCAAATGGACCCCAAAATTAGCAGTTTTAACTGGTAATATGTTTTCAAAAAACTGGAAGCGGTAGATGTTTGGAAACTCTGTCTATCAGCAAAACAGTAGTAAAAAGTGGGGGAAAGATGTGTATAATGTATCTCATTTGACCTTTTGGATTGTAATGCATTGGCTACACTGGCCTCCAATCAGTGAATTGCATCTCCAGTCCTAGTGCTTTATGAGTGAGAAGTGGAAATAATGTGTCACAGGAATGACCCACTATTCAGTGCTTTTTGTCAGTACTGTCTCTCAAAAGGACAAATGTTTAAGTGCTTTTGGTGTGGTCTTTTGGCTGGGAGAGAGTGAAGCATTGGGTGTTTACTTGGAAAACAAGGAATGCTCAAGTCTTTTTGCCCCATCACTGTGCGGTCTGTATCCATTCTCCATTCCTGTCCCTTTGCTCTGTGTGAATTTGCTGCCAATTGCACATTAAACAAATGAAAAAAAATCGTAATATGATTTTCGTTCATTATACTTCCCTATCTCCTGCACTTGTTTTTTTCTAAATTGGTTAAAACATATTTTTTTTAAAAAAAGGCAAAAGAATCATTATGCCTATTAAAGCATAGCAAGGAGTGTTCCAGTCTAATCTTTCTGGGAAAGGAGTTCCAAAGCCTGGGAGTAGCCTCTGAGAAGGCCCTCTCCTGTGTTCCCACAGATGGAACTGTAAGAATGGTAAGAATCAACTCCATCCCATGAACAATCTCCAACCAAACACAAAAATGCATCTATTCGTCTGAGATTTTTCACGTCTTAACTGAGGCCACCCCATGCTCTCTGCAATTTTCATTTGTCCCCAAAAAGTGGGAAAGTACGTTTTTTCTTAATCTCTACAGTTGTAAAGGCTGTTCCTTCTCAAAACCCATTGCAACTATTTCCTCTGAAAAATGGCCCCTTTCTCTTCTAATAAAAGAGCAACAGTCTCTCCAAACATAATCCAGTTCTGCTAAAAAATTTAAAAAGAAGATCATCAGTGGTTCTATAAAAGAGATCCCTACACCAATAGCCTTCTACCACAATTTGTATAAAATTATCAGGAATGATCACTTTATAGTGGGCTGCTGTGCCTGAACATTTTGTACAATTTTTTTAAAATTTTATTTTTATTAAAGTTATAACAAACAATATTTACAAATAATCATTCTTTCTTTTTATAAATATATAAGAACCAGAAAGCGAAGAAATATATACAATCAAATTTATATACCTATATACTTATAAATTTATATACCTATCCAACATCTAATTCTATTTCTATTTCTTGTTCTTCTATTGATCTTTTATCTTAATCTACATAAATAGATAGATAAATAGATCATTTCCCTTTTTATATGACTTGCCATATATTTACTTGTTTTCATTCTTTTCATGTTTCTTTCTGAATCGCCCATTTTCTTTGTATGTATTCTTTAATTGCTTTCAATTCTTCCCTATTTTTCCCTCTTGTTTCACCCTTAAGTGCCATTGTCAAATCATCCATCATTATCATTTCTGATAGTTTAACATCCCATTCCTCGATATCAGGTATATGTTCACACTTCCAGTACTTTGCATAAGTAATCATAAGTAATAAGTAAACATTTTGTACAATTTTAATAAGCAGCAGAATGTTATAGCTGTTTGTTAATTTCCAGTGACAATGTGGAACACATGAGCTTTCAGATTTGAGTAAAACCAAGAAGTCTCCAAATTGCCATTTTCCAAATTATTGGACTTAAGCTTATGGTTGGTATACACTTCTAGTAAACTGAGGATGGCATCTTGTTATTGACATGCTGTCGTGTGTCTTTAATGATTGTTATAGACAGATTAAATCATTACCTTTCTCATGCAATGATTCTTACCCCTTCAAGACACACTTTTCTCCAGGGGCCCTCAGAACCCAACCATGTAGTGGCCAGAGGAGGCCGTGAAGCAGCCAGCTGTGTTCCTACGGTCTAATGCATATCAACAACATCACATTCTGGGACTTTCAGGGAACCCCTGGGAGGTCCTAGTGATGCCTTTGGTGGAGTGTGCCCAGCTACAACAGAGAGCATTTTTTTCCCCATGAGCCACATATTCTGACAGGCCTAAAAACTTCCATTTTCCTCTGCAGTCCCTCTCAAGATGGCAATGGAAAGTGATGGAATGTCACTTCCTGTCAACATTTTGAGAAGGACTGCAGAAAAAAATGGAGGTATTTGGGAGCAGTACAGGGTTCTGGGTTGTTTATGGGGAGTATTTTAGTATGTTTTCATGTATTTAAGAGGCTTTCTGAATGAAAGACACAAACTAGATGCACAAATTGTGTGGGCTGGGGACTGGTGGAGACTTCAGGGACCACAAAAGTGAGCTTCAGGCATTGCATGTGGCCCACAGGCTGCACATTGCTGATGCCTGTGATGCAGAGACACAGACACCTTTCTGTGAAGATCATGCTCTTAGGATGGTCTTTTCTGCAAAGATCAGCTTCTTAGAATAGTCTGCAGAACAGCTGGATCTTCTTCCAACCAGTTCAGGATTCAATATTGTGCAGACAGAGGAACGTTTCTTTTCTCCAGTACAAGAATGCTTCAAAATACTCCTGTGATGATGACTAGGTTTATAAAAAGATTAAATGTTTTGTTTGTTCAATAATGGCACTTCCAATAGAAGAGTCTATAGAGGACCTAAGTAAAAGTATAACAGCATGCATTTAAAGTAAATGCACAAGAGGTTTTCATCTTTGCAGTAGGAAAGAATCTGGGTGGCAGATAACAGCTTGACCAATGACCCTTCAGTCACTGTACATTTCATGTACCTTCTTTCCATCACTCATCATTTCTGTCCAAACACTCATCATTTCTTTCCATGTCTCTTAAAATTGGGTTTCTTGTTTGAGAAAGCTTTCCACTTTGAAAATCTTGCAGTTCTACAGCCTGCTCTTCTTGTCACTGCTTAACTATCCAGTCTAGAATGATTTACAGCCAAGAAAGTTTGAGGGAAGAACCTTTTGTTTCATGAAAAAAAAAAACCTTATAGGTCATAAGAAATGCTTCAAATGGTCTCACTGGAGGTGCTTCTAGGACCCACTTCCTATTCTCACTGGCTACTACCTTTCAACACAGAAGTGCCTCAAGTGTTTTGCTTTCCCTTTCCAGAAGCTTTTTAAAACATAGTTATGAGCATCTCCCAGTTAAAGGAAATAGGTGACTATCCCACTTACATTCTCTTTTCTAGTATTTGAGGCTAGGGTTGGTGGAGTTCTGTAGTGTTTAATAGAATTATCAAGCAGACTTTTCAATCAGGTATTGTTGCAATAACATTAATAAGTGCTGTGAAAATAAACACTTTTACACAAATCCAGTAGCTTGGTTGCTGCTTCACAGAAATGGAAATGACATCATCAATAGTGACAAAGTTATAAAATAAACAAAATGCAGTTTGTTAATTGAGGTTTTTCACATAATGGAATGAAGTTTGCAGTGATGTAGATTCAAGTCAATTGATTCAGACTTTAGCCACTTTAGTGACTCAACTTGGACTTGACTCAGCAATAAATGATGCACTGACTTGGTTCGATTCGTGACTTGTATATTTTTAGTGACTGATTTGCTGCCCCCAGTTCAGTAACATAACACATCCATCTAGAAACCTTATGACTTTGAACAAAACTTCCATTTCTTTTTCCCTACTGGTCACATGATGATCTATCTCAAGCACAAAGTGTGGGCAAATTTCTTGGATGGGAACAGCAAACAGGTTAGGCAACAAGCTTGAAGCAGGGTTGAGGTCTGCTCAGCAGCCTGTCCCCACTACCTATCACAGGAGCCTTCTAAAACTTTTCCTAAGAGCAGAAGGCAAGACCCACTCCCAGAGTGCAGGGCATGTTTCTCAGAGGGAAATAGCAAATATGTTAGGCAATGGGTTTGAGGAGAAAGATCCTTCCTTCTAAAGCCTTTAAAGCTTCAGTAATCAGGAGTAAGAAGGATCCTATTCCCCACTTTTGAAAAAGCCTCCAGTTTCAGAAATGAGAAGTAAGAAGGATCCTATTCGCCATTTCTGAAGCTGCAGGTTCTTTTATGTCCACTAACATAAAAGACCAGCTAGGGGAAGGGAAAGTAAAAAGTTTCCTATTCCCCACTTCTGAAGTCACAGACTCTTTTACACCCATTGACATAAAAGACTTCAGCTTCAGGAAGAGGGACAATGAAGTATCTTATTTCCCACTTCCAAAGCTGCAGAGGGCAAAACTGCAAATGTAAAGGGCTAACTTGACTTAAATTGTTAAAACTGATATTATGTGACTCTCCAGAAATTCTGGAATAAATTCTCTCAGCTTTGAGACTTGAGACTTGATTTGAAAGCAAATTGCAAGGACTTGAGACTTGAAGGTAGAGACTTGATACTCACTTTAGACTTGGAGTAAAAGGCATCACTGAAGTTTACTTTTCTACACATTAGAAGAAAATTGCTCAAGTGTGCAATTCTCAGTTATCCATTCCAGGGTTAAACTGACCCAGTAAGAATTCTTAATAAACTTGAGCTACATCCGAAGATAAATTAGCTCTCAGTTACCTTTTCCTCAGACCAGATTTTTCTAACTTTACCCCAGGCAATCATTCACAACCACAAACAGATGTGGTATACTGCTCTTCTTCTGCCTCAAGCACTTCCTGATGCATCCAGCTTACATACTGGTTCAGATGTTTCAAAGACTGCTGGTTTAACTCTCCCTCCTGAAAAACCTCTGTTTGAATCCTCTCAGTGCTAGGCTCTGCTTGAAGCTTCATCACAGTCTGATAACATGGAGTTAGCCTACACAGGACTAAAAGGGTATTTCAGCCCTACTTCTAGCCTTATGTTGACATATAACATTTGCTGACTCCTAAGTCATACTCTCGCTTCTTCCTGCACTCACAGTTTTAAACTTTGGATTTAAAAAAAAAAAACACAATTTTTTTCTATTTTTCCCCCATACCTGTTTTGTCCCTCTTTTTTACATGTGGTCTCAGCTTTCATCCTGCATCAGAGCAGCAGGCAGGGGGCAAGTTGATGTCCTTGCTATTTTTTCATGGAAACCACTTTTTTTCCCCTTTCCAGCCTAGGAGCATGTCCACATACACAACAGCACATAATATCTGTGTCAGGATGGTGTGTGAGGAGGAGAAGGGATGTATGTTCCCATAAAAATGAATAGGAGATGGAAGGTACAAAGATGCTCATGCTTTGCAGTGATTTAAGGGAACTGGGGAGCTGGCTGGCTTGGTAGAAATCCCATACTGCTGTTGACAGACTTACCCCTTTTCTAGCTACAGCAAAAGTAAGAGTGGGTAGGGAGCCTTTATCTGGGAGTAAATACCATGAAAGTCAATCAGACTTCCTTCTGAGTATTCACATATAGGATTGTATTGTATAAAGCAGAGATAATGCAGAGGGGGCACACAAATAAGGTGGCAATAATGCTGTGTTTAAAATAAAAACAGATACAATGAAAATGAACAATTTTGACAAGATATTTGAATCTGCATATGTGCACATATAGAAATAAAAAATAAATATAACTAATCCCTGGAAAAATGCATGTGTGGGACTTTTTAAAAAAGTGCCAGGGTTGCAAGTCAATAGAATCCATGTGGCCAATAAAATGCCAATTTCATGCTAATGAGACACTCTCATATGCACTGCTGACATCCTCTTTACTTTGATTTTACATTTGAAAACTATTCCATGTGGCTTACAAGACCAGATAAGTATCAGACTTAAAAACACTAGTGTGGCAGGCCAAGGGCTGACCCTGATCAAAATGAACTGGATTCAGGAGAGGTACAGAATATCTGTCATGTAGATTTACCATGGATTTCTGCCCTTCCCAACTACTAGCTCAGATATTCTCTTGAATGGTTCTCTCAGGTAGAGAGAATGCTGATCAAATTTGCAGATGACACCAAATTGGGAGGGGTTGCTAATATGCCAGACAACAGGATCAAAATTCAAAATGACCTTGAGAGATTGGAGAGCTGGGCCAAAGCTAACAAAATGAATTTCAACAAAGAGGAATGGAAGGTCCTACACTTAGGCAGAAAAAATGGAATGCACAAATATAGGATGGGGGACACATGGCTGGAAGGCAGTACATGTGAAAGCTATCTAGGAGTCTTGGTAGATCACAAGCTGAACATGAATCAGCAGTGTGATGCGGCAGCCAAGAGAGCCAATGCGATTCTTGGTTGCATCAATAGGAGCATGGTGTCTAGATCGAGAGAGGTAATGGTACCATTCTACTCTGCTTTGGTTAGACCTCATCTTGAATACCGTGTCCAGTTCTGGGCACCTCAATTCAAGAAGGATGTTGACAAGCTGGAAAGTGTCCAGAGGAGGGTGACCAAAATGGTGAAGGGTCTGGAAGCCATGCCCTATGAGGAATGGCTTAGGGAGCTAGGTATGTTTAGTCTGCAGAAGAGAAGGTTGAGAGGGGACATGATAGCCATGTTTTAATATTTGAAAGTTGTCATATCAAGGAGGAAGAGGGCTTGTTTTCTGCTGCTCCAGAGACTAGGACAAGGAGCAATGGATTCAAGCTGCAGAAAAGGAGTTTCCACCTGAACCTCAGGAAGAATTTCTTGATGGTCAGAGCTGTCCAGCAGTGGAATATGCTGCTTCAGAGTGTGGTGAAGTTTCCTTCTTTGGATGTTTTTAAGCAGAGTCTGGTTGGCCATCAGTTGGAAATGCTTTGATGCAACGTTCCTGCATAGCAGGGGGTAGGACTGGATGTGGTCTCTTCCAACTCTAGGATTCTCAGATTCTATGAACATTCCTATCAACTGTCCCTCTTACAGTCCATTGACCAGAACTTCTCACCAATCATTTTTACCCCAAACAATATTTTTCACCTATTGGCCCTATTTCAGTGACAAATCATTCATTCTATAATGACCTTCTCATAACTGCCAGTCAAATCTGTTGACCAATATCCTTTTACTATCTGCCTGGTACAGATGAAATGGAAGTTTCTCCTATTAGCAGTGTTACTTCACTGGAAAATCCTGTCCCGGGGTCTACAATTTTAATATTAAAATATGATTTCATGTGTCTGAGAGGTCACTAGGATGGGCACATAGGCAGCAATGGTTGAACGATCGAAAACCAGGCCAGGCCAGTAAAATCCCCAATAACGTAGCCACAGGAGACCTCAAGCTGTGCAAACCCACAGTAAACAAAGGGTCCTCAGCCCCTTAGAAGCTGACTTGAGGGGATTAGTGTGTTTGCCCCAAGTTGAGCAAAATCCTATCAGGCAAGGCCCATTTACATGAAGTCACACCACAACTCAATGCAGCTGAAGATCCTGAGACTTTGGCAACACCTTCTAATCTCATCATGCAAAGGAAGTTACCATTGTGGAGCTTCTTTCTCATTGCAACACCCATTATTCTCCCCGGGAAAGGTTTAGCCCTCCAGGTACCTTTTCCCCTACAAATAGTCCCAGTTTTTGAGTGGTTCTTTGGAGCACTCCTGGTCATCCCAGCAAACCACTTCTCTGTCCGTTGAATAATCCCCTCAGCCCTCTCCATGCTGAGCCCCACTTCTCTGCTTTTTCCCAGACCAAGGACTTCAGGAAAAGGTGCAGTATTACCCCAGCTACAACCCCTTCAATATTCCCCTGTCCGGTTTCCTCTCTTTTGCTTCTTAATAGGTCTTGAGTGAGTGTGTGAGTGATTGTGTTGGTGTGTGAGACTTTCATTCAATAAAATCATTTATTGGACATTTTTGTTTGGTCTTTGGCTTGGACTGACCCTGTAAAAACTGGGTAAGACCCCACTAGGTTACCCTGCCTCTCACATTGCTATTGCTCATGCTCTGGCTAGTTTCCATTCCCCATCATGTGGAGCACATTGAGGTGTCCCCCAAGGGACCCCAGAAATCAGGGTAACAGAAACCTTTCCCTTCCTGTTATCAGCTGTTACCAAGGCTGCTACAGTGACCTTATGTCCAATACATATTGATTAGGATGAACAAAATGAAATCTAATCCAAGTGAGATGAAGAATTGTGGAAGAGAAACCCAGAAGATGGGGCCAGATGTGTTCAACCAATCTAGATGGGAATCCATTGTCTGAAAGACCAGGCTTGCAGTTTTGGAGTCTTCCTAGATTCAGAACTATCTGTGAAACTCCAGGTCCCTTTGGTGGCCAGGAATGCATTTTTGCAATTGTGGCAATGGGTGTCAACTGTGACATTATCTTAATCTTGCAGGTCTTGCACAGTTATTCATGTTCTGATTACTTCCAGACTACACTGGTACAACACTCTGAATGTGGGGATACTTTTCAAAATAGTTTCCAAAATAGTTTGGAAACTTCAGTCATATCAAAATAAAAGAATGTACTTGGTTAAAACAGTACATGGTACAAAAGTTTTAAAAAAATCAAATAATCAATCCAATTAAAACACCAATTTAAAAACAATTAAGCACATTAAATGTGTGTGTGTGTGTGTGTGTGTACACACACATACACACACATACATACAACAACACAGTCACTGAACATCATCTACCTCAATCCGTTAAAGCAGTGGTTCTCAGCCTGTGGGTCCCCAGATGTTCGTGGACTTCAGCTCCCAGAAGCCCCAGCCACTATGGTCAATGCTCAGGGCTTCTAGGAGCTGATGTCCACAAACATCTGGGGACCCACAGGTTGAGAACCACTGCGTTAAAGGCTGACTGCATTTTGAATAAAGTCTTTGTCAGCAAAAAGAGAATGGAGAAGGAGATAATTAAGCCTCCTTCAGGACAGAGTTCCATAGTTTAGAGGAAGTTACTGAGAAGGCTTTCTCCTGTATTCTCACCAGATGAGCCTATAAGGGTGGTGAGATGGAGAGTTATACCTTCTCCAAAGATCATAAAAATCAGGCAGGCTCATATGGGGAGGAATGGGTTTTCAGATAGTCTTGATCTAAGCCACATAGGGGTTTATACATTGTAACCAGCACTTTGAATTGTGCCTTGAAATGGACCGATAACCAATGAAACTGTTCCACCAAAGAAGTTATATGCTTTCTGTAACCAGACCTGGTCAGCAGTCTAGCCACAGCATTTTGGACCAGCTGAATGTTCTGAACAGTTTCAGAAAGATGTGCAGTTTCTCACAAACCCCTGCCAGGCTTCCCCTCAGTCCTTGAAACCACAGTTAGGTAATTTCACAGGTTAGACATAGAGTGTTTTCGTCCTACACTGTTATAATGCTATTTTTCCACTTTTGACATCCTGTGAAGTTCTGGGGTTTGTGGTTTACTGAGGCCAAAGAGCTCTCTGGCTGAGAATTCTAAATGACCCTCCCTAAACTGCAAACCCCAGGATTCCATAGATGTTGAAAGTGGAATAACAGCACTATAAACAGTGAAGGGTGGAAAGCCCCTCAAAAATCTGTCAGTGATAATGTTCTTCACTTCCTTCTGAAGCCTACCCTGTAGCATTTGGTGGTTCTTTTGCTTATTATACTGAGTAGGGCCCCAGACCCTGTCCTAAAGCTCAGTTTTAATGATAGAACTGAATAGGAATTCCAAAGTAAACAAGAATCAGTATCAGCAGCTACTGTGTAATTGAGTAACTTGTTTCCAGATAACTTTAATGAGTCATTTGTGAAACAAGATGACAAACTAAGGCCATTTCCACATGGGCATATTGCCCACGCTAGAGCGACCTCCCCAGGAGGTCTTCTTCACCGGGGTCTGCGCTAGAGCAATTAAGAAAAGTGAGGTTCTAAACCTCAAACTGTTCTAGCGCAGACCCGGGGGTGGTGCTGTGAGTTTTATAAAAACCACCCTCAAAAGTGGTTTTTATAAAACTTACCCGTGCTGCCCCGTAGCAGCCCCCGGTCAAGAACTGCAGGGACGCGGCAGCGCGCCCCTGCAGATCTGCCTGGGGGCGGGCTTCCGGCTGGCGTGCTGTCCTAATTGGCGGAGCGCCGCCGGAAGCTGCCGGCCACCATTTTGGGCACGGCCGGGAGCCGCCGAGCGCCGCTGAAATTCGGTGGCATTTGGAACGGCGGATCCGCGCTCTTCAGAGGGACGGAGCAACCCGCTCTCAGGTAAGCTCCGCCCCTGCATGCGCGGCCCCGTTTCGCCCCCCTCCGTGAAGAAAGGGCCTAAGATGAGGGTTGTCCATCCATCTCTCTACTTTGCTTTCTCAATCAAATGTTCATAATTCATTTTGAGTAGAACATACAGTTTCAGACACTGGTGTTTTACAACTCTGTTCTTTATAGTCTTGCTCATCCATCATTTTTTAAAAAAATCTTGATCCAAGAAACAATATTCAAATTCCCTGAGATACACTAAGGTGTCTACTGATGCCACACTCCCTTTCTTTGACATAGGAAATTAAGAAAGCTACTCATGTTTAATGAGATGTTTGCCTCAAGACCTGAGACTGTTGCTTAAAGTAAAGGCTTTTGTAGGAATGATTAAATGGCACTTCCAATCCCGTACTTAATTCTCATTAGTTTATTACTTCACTATAACTTTATTAGCGGTCAAAAAGAGCTACATAGTAGATGGCTATTAATCAATAGATGGAATCTTAAATACTGTTGTAACCAGAGTATCAAAGCTTTGAGAATATTGCTCTTTGTAGAAAACAGAGCATTTAATTTCAGTAAGGGATTCCTTGAGGTGCATTATTAGGGCAATTAAATTTATTTCAGGGACGGAAGAGTAGGAAATGGGATTTTAAAAGATTGTGGAACTCAGAAAACCATCTAGCTTTGAGAGGAGGGAGAATTAAGAAAAGACTCAAATGTAGAAGTGAGTTGTGGGTGAGAAACAAAGGTAAGTTGTCTTCCTGTAGTCCACTACTTTCGTGGGGATTTTAGGGAATAACACAGCAGCTGCTAAACATCTTTGAAATAAATAATATGTCTGCAGGAATGTCAAACTCATATTTTGGAAATTCAACAAGGCTTTGCCTGACTTGAATGAATGATTTCAGCTTCTGTATTTTCAGTACACTGAACCATCCCCCACTATCAGGAAATTGCTTGTGAGTCATGATAGTTTTTCCATCTCTGCTTCACATCAGATCCTCTGGTAGAAGATCCACTGAATTCACTAAAGCCATAAGCTAAGGAGACAACGAAATCAGGGAGCTCTACAACTATGGCCTTTTCCGCATTTTACTTTTGAAATGGGCAGCGCGTCCTCCAGCGAGGACATTTACACTTGGAGGCGAACTGGGTCCAGACTACTTGACGTTTGTCTGGACTTCAGCCCGCTCCAGAACGCCCAGAACTGGTGGTTCCCTGGGCTATTGAAAGACCAATTAAAAGAGGACTTTCAATAGCCTGGCGCTGCGCTAAGTGTAGATTTGCAGGCTCGCGCCAGCGAGAGGCTGCAGATCTTCCGGGGGCAGGCTTCCAGCTGGCGAGCTTCTCTGGTTGGTGGAGAGCCTCCACCAACTGGAAGCCTCCATTTTCGTCTCCAGAGAGTGTGTAGTGCGAGCGCGCGCTGCTCCGGAGCGTCGTGGATCGTCGGGGGGGGGAGTGTGCCAGACCGGTGAGTAATGGACTGCCCTGTTTCCCCCACAAAGTGCGGAAAAGCCCTATGTTCAGCATTTGGCTGAACATAGAGACAAAGCTCCTGTAAACAGGAACTCTGATGAGGCTGAATGAAACAGAACCCTCTTTAGACATCTAAGGTTAAGGTGCTTGGGGATGTTGGGAAATGAGTCTTTCATGCATACTCCCATGAATGGGAATTCTGATGAGGTTGGATTCTCCTTATCACTACATTCAGGGAAAGATCAAATTTACATCTGGGTATTCAAAGGCATGCATGGCTGGGACCACACCATTCCCAGTTTTAGCCTTATGAATGCCTGAACAAGGCTCATGTCTTTTAAACCAGAGCTATACTCTTCTGTGTGCTCATTACAGTCAGCCCTTTGTATCTATGGTTGCTGCATCCACAGATTCAACCAACCACAGCTTGAACATATTTGGAAAAAAAAATCCTAAAAGCAAACCTTGATTTTGCTTCATGCTGAGCATTACATTGATGCATAGGCATATCCTGCTGTAGCCTCCTACTATTTCACAGATCCTCAGACTCTCTCTGGCACTCATTTGAGTTATTTGCTATTTTATATAAGAGACACAATTTTACTACGCCACTGTATGTAATGACACTTGGTCGTCCATGGATTTCGGTATCCGCAGGGAGTTCTGGAACCCAATGCCAGCAGATATCAAGGACCTACTGTACTTTTCTGATGCCAGCTAGCTGGCTTATTGAGATCAGATGCTCTCCTCTGGGTACCCCTGCTCACAAAATAAGGTGACTACAGATAGAAGTAATGTACTGCTGGCTTCCTTGGTCCAAATCCAATGGTTAATCCCAACTTGATGAGATGCACTAAATCAATGGGGATTTAGTATATCAATGCTTAATGTAAATTACATTTGATTCAATGATTGTACTCTAATAAAAGTTTAAGAATGGATTTGGCTCCTTGGATTTTTCAAATTAGGCTCTGGATGTTACTGTAGCATTGATGAACCTAGCATAGCTGAACCTTCAATCAATCATTATCAAAAGAACTATAAGGGGAATACGTACTGACCTGGAACTTGGGCACAACTGATAATGGAATATACTTATTGTAATCTCAGTCAGTAGCAGCAGCAGTTAGTGAGATGTTTACTAATTCAATATGAGTATCATGCAGCCCCTAAGACATTGGTCCTTTCCACATGTGGGAAAGGAACCGTGCAAAAACGGGACTCATCGGACTTCTTCAGCATCCGGGAGAGTCTGTCGGGATGAGGAGCAGTGCGAGCTTGTCACTCTGCACTGCTCTGGAGTCCAAAATGGCAGCTCCTGGTTGGTGGAGGCTCTCCACCAACTGGAGAAGCTTGCCAGCCTAAAGCCTGCCCCCTGCAGATCTGCAAATCTGCACCGGAGCATGATGACGGAGCGACACGGAGTCGCGCACTCCATGCTTTTTAAAAAAACTCTAAAAAGAAGTTTTTAAAAAACACGTTGAGTGACCAGTTCCGGTCACTCCGGAGCAGACTGAGGTGCGGAACTGCAAAAAGTAGTCTGCCCCAGTCCACTCTATGGTGCAGAAGACTTCTGTTGGAGGTCGCTCTGCACCGTTTTAATAGCCTGGTGCAGAAAGGGCCATTGTTGGACTCCAAATTCTAGCAGCACCAGCCAGCACAGCCAATGATGGGAACTACATTTGATCTAGGGCAAATGACACTTGCCTTTAGTTCAGAACTATCTTTGTTGTTTTCCTCTCATCGCTTGAACTTAACAAGGCATGCTCTCATCAGAGGAGGGAATAGAGATTCCTTTTTAAATCCTTCAAATATGATTACTGAACTGGTTTGATTAGACATATTGGAAGAGCAGGACTCAGTTAATAGACCATTCAAAATAACAGTGGCACAATATAAACACTGAGATCAACATATATTTTGCATCTCAGATAAAGAGAATTGTTATTACAAGACATGCCTTATAAGCAGACTACTGTAATATTCTCTAAATGAGGCTGCCCTTGAGGAATGTCCAGAAGCTATAGCTAAATGTGACATCCAGCCCATTATCTTCCATGTACCTTAGAGACCACACATCTGGCTTCCATTTTGTTTCCAAACATAAAGATTTTTGTTTTGACCCTGTTATTGTTGTGTGTTTTCAAGTCATTTCTGACTTATGATGACTCCAAGGTGACCATATCAGGGGGTTTTCTGAGAGTATATGATCCAAAGGTCACCCAGTAGGTTTCCATGGCTGAGTGGGGAATCGAACCTTAGTCTGCAGGGTCATAATCCAATGCTCAGAGCACTACACCAAGCTAGCTCTTAGAACCTATGAAGTCATAAACAGTGTGAAGCCATGATACCTGTGAGCCTACCTAGAGCTTGAGATCCTCCATGTAGGACATGTTATATGCCCCCACCCTGAATATATCAGTGAATATATGAGACAGGGCTTTTCTGTGGCTGGATTGTGAGACTGTGGAACTCTCCTTAATAGAATCAGGCTGATTTCATTGTTACTAAGTTCCCAAAAGGCAGGCAAAACTGTGCTGTTTCCTTTGTCCTTTCCACCTTCAAACCAGGACTAGCTTTAGGGGACTTCTTTAATCCTGTGCTTTTTAAAACATATTTTGTTGTTTTTTTTAAAAAAAAATTAATGTTTTTAGAGAGATTATTTTTATCTGTTGTGCATCACCTCAAGAGCCTTATCCATCTGAGGGGTGATGAACAAATTCTTCTAATCAAAAAAAAAGTCAAGAGCCCCTGTTCTGCTTCCCAGTTCATAGTGTCACATATGGTTTATAGGAAACTACCATGTGAGACTATTATTGACCTAATTCAAAATGTTGAAACAGCTGTTTATCAACAAGGCTTCAGCTATTTTTTAGGACGGGAGCTTTGTTCTACCAAACCCTTCTGAGCCAATTAAAACTTGACATTTTGTAAGCTCAGTAATTAGAATGCAAATGAAAGAGGAGATTGTGCTTTTTTAAAAAAAAAGAAAAAGAAAAACTGATTATGTGGGTTAATTAAGATAAAAGCATGCCTGAACCCTCAGCTTACTGCTAGTTGGGTTTTGTTCAACCTTACATAGTCACAATCTACATAGCACTACGTAGTCACAGTCATGAATGCTTCCCAACCTACCTTAAGAACCAGCAGCTACATCAAGCAAAAGAGATCTATTCACTCGCTGATCAGGGCGCAAGGGAGAGGATGTTTCCATCTGCCTCCTACTAGTGAGCGAGGCTGCAACAATCTGCCGCTAGAGCCCTGTTGCAATTCCTCATTGTGGCTGGTTCACTGGTGGGAGGGGATGGAAACAGCCTCCTCCTTGTGCCCCGTTTGGCAGAGGAACAGATGTCCTGCACTTGATGTGGCTGCTGGCTCTTAAAGGGAACTTGGAGGAGATGTTACTTAGTTACACATTCATAACTAAGAAGCTGATGCAGGATATCAATGCATATCTTGTTTCTAAATGGCTTAAACCTATATCCACAGTTCTATATTATCAGTATGATTTTGCTTTAAATATGAGAGGTGTATAAGGAAAAATAAGTGCATCATTCCAGTGTTCACTCACCATTTTACTCTAAGATTCTGATCGTACTACTTCCTTGATGGATTTATAGTTTCATTTTGTAGCCATGTGTGATAAACCTTGAAAAATTGCCACTGTGATTATAGCTATATGCATAAGTGAGCAAGAACTAGTTCTGATTAAACTAAATATAAAAATGCCCATCTGCCATTTTTATATCTAAGGCATCACAGGGTCTTTTTAAAAAGCAAATCTACGCCTACAAAATGTTGCTCCAGGAAAGAGCTTCAGTCCCACTTAGCATCTTAAGAAATTAGAAGGGACTGAAAAGAAGAAGAGAGTGTTCACTAACAGAAAGCAATAAGAATACTCCCTACATTGAAAACGATGTCCTAGCCTGGTTTCCTTCCGAAAACACAAGAACTGAAAGAGTGCTTTAAAGATGACCAGAGCAGGGAAATTGTGCCATTTTCTCTTGTCTCTCTGAGTTAACACTACCTCTGAAATTCCCATGTTCCCATGCCTGGGGAAGTCAGATCTGGCCACAGAAACACATGCCTTGCTCACATCCTGTTTGGATTACTGCATTGCACTCTACATGGAGCTACCTCTGAAAAGCACTCAGAAACGTCACTTGGCCCATAGCTTCAACTACCCCCACCTTCCCCAGACCACTATGTAGCTAAGGAAAACAGTGAATGTTGAGAGCTGAGAATAGTCCTCAATCATTTGAAGACTTGAGGGAAAGTATGAAAAATGACCTTCAGGATTTGCCTCATCAGTGTTTCCCAGAACTTTAGGACTCCCCTTTTTCACTTCCCTTCCCAGCTCTTCAAATATTCTTTCCATTCCTTACCCAATGAAATCTGGACAGTCATATGATCTATCTAGAGGTAAAAAAAAAAGAGAGGTGATTACTGAGAACTAAGCATGGGCAGCAAATTCTGAGTGCATCCAAAAATCTACCCCTTTGTATATAGAGACAGCAAAGATGATTGTTATGCATACATCAACCTAGAGCAGACCCACTGAATCAACTGTACAATGGTGTTATCAGCATACTTTTGATCTAATGAGTTCACTCTAGTCAGGACAACCATTAAGATTGGGAGAGTTACCTGCCACTATAATGTACTTCAGAAGTGTAGTTATGACACTGAAATGGAATTTCATATTACTTCCAGAACAAGGAAACAAATAAAAATTTAACAATTGAGATGATATAGCTATCAGTTTGGTAACAGCTATGACTAGTCCAAATTTATGTATGCTTTGTAGGGATTGCGTTCAGTTTGACATCCTGCTGATGGAGCAGATTTTGACAGAAGAACATGGTCCCCTGCTCATCTTCCATATCTGAATGGCTGGAGGACCCTGGGAGGACTGGGATGGTGGCATTGATTGCTGTGGCAGGAGGGGGAGAAGAGCTGAATGCCTTGTTGCAAAATGTCTGTTCTACCCTAGATCACAATAACATCTGGGGGGGGAAAACCCCACATCTATCAAATTTGAGATTATTGAAGCTCTACCATTCTGGCATTAAATATTCTAATGCAATTCAACAGCAGAAGTTTCTACACACATTTTTTAAAAAAATATAAATTGAGGGAAATGGGGTCTTGTTTTCATAGAGGCAAGCATACCAACAGAAGTTCTTCAATGGGGTCATTCAGCGAAAATGCTTCAAAGCTAACAGCAGTTCAGCAGCTGCTTAATGTGACTGCAACCCAGCGTGCACTCCTGTGCATACCTGTGAAGTAAATAACGAACAGCCAATCTCCCTTTCTAGGCACAGCTATTGGATTTTCCTATGAATAAGATCCATCTTCTCCTGAAGCACTGTTCACAGATTTATAGATGCCTGTGGTCTTTTAATTAATCCTTGCTGCTGAATTCCTCAACATGTAGCGTCTCTGGCAAGCATCTGCTTCTAGTCAGTGACTGCATAGGCAGTCCAGGTTAGCAGCAGTGCTTAATCAGACTGTACGAATGAGTGGAGGGCTGCATTTTAATCAAGCCTCGCTACATTTTTGGTGGCTTTCTGCTGCTTGCTTCAAAAAACAAACAGCAGTCTAGCTGTTCCCAGCCTGCCTGCAGAAATCCTCATTAACAGCTGTGCTTACTAGGGAAAATATAACCAGGAAGTTTGGGGAGGCAGGAAAGAATACACAGCAAGCTGGAGCCTCTGGTGGGAAGATAATGGCATTCACAGCAAAGAATACACATTCATACCATGGCTAAAAAAATGAAATTCAACAGAGAGAAGTGTAAGGTCCTACACTTAGGTAGAAAAAATGGAATATATAAATATAGGATGGAGGACATGTGGCTGGATAGCAGTAAGTGCGCAAGGGATCTAGGAGTCTTAATAGATCACAAGCTGAACATGAGTCAGCAGTGTGATGCAGCAGCCAAGAAAGCCAATGCAATTCTCAGCTGCATCAACAGGAGTGTGGTGTTTAGATCGAGGGAGGTACTGGTACCACTCTACTCTGCTTTGGTTAGACCTCATCTAGAATACTGTGTCCAGTTCTGGGCACCCCAATTCAAGAAGGACATGGTCAAGCTGGAGCAAGTCCAGAGGAGGGTGACCAAAATGGTGAGGGGCCTGGAAGCCATGCCCTATGAGGGTAGACTTAGAGAGCTGGGTATGTTTAGTTTGCAGAAGAGAAGGTTAAGAGGGGACATGATAGCCATGTTTAAATATCTGAAGGGATGCCATATCGAGGAGGGAGAGGGCTTGTTTACCGCTGCTCCAGAGACCAGGGCAAGGAGCAATGGATTCAAGCTGCAGGAAAGGAGATTCCACCTGAACCTCAGGAAGAACTTCTTGACGGTCAGGGCTGTCCGGCAGTGGAATATGCTGCCTTGGAGTGTGGTGGAATCTCCTTCTTTGGAAGATTTTAAGCAGAGGCTGGATGGCCATCTGTTGGGAGTGCTTTGAGGGTGTTCCTGCATGGCAGGTGGTTGGACTGGATGGCCCCTGGGGTCTCTTCCAACTCTACATTTCTATGATTCTATGATTCTATGATACCTGTATTTTAAGTTGATATGAATAAACAAAAGATATGTGACTGAAATAATCATATTGTTCTGAGTTCTAATATCATGCCTTTGTTGTTGTGTGCCTTCAAGTTGTTTCCAACTTATGGCAATCCTAAGGCAAACTTATCACAGAGTTTTCCGGGGCTGAGCATGTGTGACATGTTCAGGGTCACACAGTGGGTTTCCATGGTCAAGCAGGGAATCAAACGCTGGTCTCCAGGATTGCAGTCCAATGCTCAAACCACTACATCATGCTGGCTCTTATCATGCCTTTAGTTATATGTAAACATTCTTCTTTCTGTTTTGCATGGACATATAACAATCAATCCTGTGTATCAGGAACTATTCCAAATTAATGAGAAAGCATCATGTAGTCATTTTTTTGCCCCATTTTTTTCTTTTTTTGTCCCAAAATGTCCCAGAGATTAGGAAAGCCCTCAAATAGGATGGGAATACTCCCCATGTCCCCCTACAGGGCATCTCAGGAAAAAAAATGGTTTTTTTTTTCCAAGAGTGGGTCTAGTGAGGGTGGTCTTCCAAGGTCTCCTGGAGGACTAACGCCGCCCCTTAGCCTCCCACAGTTGCACATCCCTTTTTTAGTTATATCATGTAATATGCTCTCAAGGTATTGAGTTCCTTAAATAGAGAAACTCTGTTTCATCTGAGTTCTGCTAGAAGGTAATCTGCTCCAGAAACCACATTAAAATGTATGGGGATATATCCATAATGTATGCTAGGGACTGATCAACCCATCTATTTCTGGTCCATGTCAGCTATGTGTATATTCAGTTACATGTATATTATATCTAATTCTGCATCAGTCAGATATCAGATGCAGTATTTGGCTGGAGAGTGTCAGCATGGCGCAGGGTTCTGAGCATTGGACTATGGCTCTGGAGACCAGAGTTTGTATTTCTATTCCACCATGAAAACTGGCTGGGTAATCTTGGGAGAGTCACACTCTCTTAGCCTTAGAGGAAAGCAAAGGAATACCCTTTCTGAACAAATTCTGCCAAGAAAATTCCATGATAAGTTCACCTTGTTGTTATTGTACTTGTTGTGTACCTTCTAGTCATTTTTGATGTGTGGTGAACCTAAAGCAAACTTTATCATGGGATTTTCTGGGGCTGACAGTGTGCGATGCATCCAGTGGGTTTCCATGGCCAAGTGGAGAACTGAACACTTGTCTCCAGGATCATAGTCCAACACTCCAACCTCTACACCACACTGGCAAGGTCCGCCTTAGGGTCATGCTAAGTCGGAAGTGACTTGAAAGCATACAACAATGACAACAACAACAATGATTCAGCTGGACACCTGTTGGTGTCTTGTGCAAGTTCTCTTGTAGATGTAGTTGGATGTTTTTGTCCAATGAAGAACATTTGCTTTCATCTCAAGGTTGTGGGAGCAGAGCTGCAGATTCATTTGCACAATCAGATGTGCATATAGTTGCTCATTCAGTTGTGAGTTGCACAATACTTGCATTCAACATAAGGGCAGTGTAGAACAATCAATGCATGGAGGGATTTACGTTATGCCATCCTGATGTAGGATCCTGGCCTCTTCACTTTTTTAAACAACAACAACATGAAATTAACCTCTATATCCACTTCTTCCAATTTACAATTTGTATGACTTTGTACATATAACGGAGACTTGGTGGGATGACCTCCAAGATTGGAATATAACAATTGTGGGATATAATCTGTTCAAAAAAAAAATAGATGGGGGCAAAAAGGAGGGAGGAAGATAAATTCACCTTTACAGAAATTCACAAAAGTGATCAAACTGCACCAGTGTAAAGCATTTGGGTAAAATTACATGGAGAAACAAATAAAGACAACATTGTGGTAGGAGTCTACAAAAGGATACCATACCAAAATGAGGTAGTGAATGATGGTTTTCTGAAACAAATTTCAGAAATCATCAAGAAGCAAGAACTGGTAGTTATGGGGTAATTCAATAATCCTGATATTCACTGGGAGACTAGGTCTGCTAAGCATAGGCTGTCCAGCTAATTCCTCATGAGCCTTGCAGATAATTTCTTCTTTGAAAAGGTGGAGGAAGGAACAAGAGGATCAGCAGTCATGGGCTTGATCTTAACCAATAACTAGGAGTTGGTCACTGGAATAACAGCTGTGTGCACTTTGAGAGGGAGGGAAGGTAACCATGTAATGCTAGAATTCATAAGTATAGTCAAGCACAAGCCTCATATTTCATGAAAGCTGATTTTATCAAGCTCAGATAAATACTGGACAGAATCACATGGCTAGATATGCTTAAAAAAAATCAAGCATGGGTGGGAAGCAACTGCTAAAAGCACAATCGCAGACAATTCCATGAAAGAAGGAAAATGTGACTCATCTGAAAAAGCCAGTGTGGCTGCATAGTAAATTCAAGAAGGAAGCAAAAAGAAAAAAAAAAGATGTATAAAAAATGTCAGGAAGGATGAATCACCACAGAAGAATACAGATGTGTAGCCCAAGCTTGCAGAGACAGTATAAGAAAAGTAAAAGCTCAGAATGACCTGAGACTGGCTAGGCAAGCAAGAAGCAACAAAAAGTGTGGGGGGTCCCCAAATATGTTCAAAACAAGAGAGTGATGAAAAAAAGTAGTGGGACTGCTGCTCAGTAAGGATGGTAAAATGCTAACAGATCACACTGAAAAGACAGAACTACTCAATATCTATTTTGTTTTATTTTTT
Source organism: Iguana delicatissima (assembly GCA_948472985.1). Taxonomy (NCBI): domain Eukaryota; kingdom Metazoa; phylum Chordata; class Lepidosauria; order Squamata; family Iguanidae; genus Iguana; species Iguana delicatissima. The sequence goes on from CAOKZL010003903.1 coordinate 26,857, forward strand.
CCCAAAAAGAGGACTATGTGCTTCCATGCATCAACATAGACTTTGGTGAGGAATCCAGGTTGCAAATCAAGATTGATAAGGCACTAGTCGGGAATCACTTAGTTAACCTAAATCAGTTCAGATCTGTTGAGTCAGATGAACTACATACCAAAGTACTCAAGGAATTTGCTGTCATACTCACAAAACCATTTGCCATTATATTTAAGAAATCTTGGAGAGCCAAGGAGATGCCAGAGAACTGGAAATGAGAAAACATTGTCCTTTTCTTCAAGAAGGCAAAAAGAAAATTCAAAAAAACCACAGGCCAGTCAGCCTGACCTCAACACCAGGAAGAATATTAGAACAGGTTATGTAGGAATCAATCTACATGCATCCTGATGACAATGCAGTAATAATAGGAACCAGCATGAGTTTGCCAGGAATAAAACCTGCCACACTTACCTTGTATCTTTTTTTTTAATCAAGTCATTAGCTTAATAGATGGTGGGAATCCTGTGGATGTCATTTATCTGGATTTCAGGGAAGCACTTGTTAAGGTCCCCCAAGATATTTTGATTGGAGAACAGCAAGGATGATAACAGGCATGGAGAACAAACTATATGAGGAGAGGTTGAAGGAACTGGGCATGTTCAGCTTGGTGAAGAAAAGATTCAAGAGTGAAATGATTGCACTCTTTAAATACCTCAAGGGCTGCAACAAAGAAGAGGGTGCAGGCATGTTCTCTGCTGCTGCCTCAGAGCATAGGGCCAGGTACAACAGTTCAAAGTTACAGGGGGTTAGATTAGAAGCAACCTTTTGGCAGTAAGAGCAGTTCAGCAATGGTAACAAACTGCTTAGAGAGGTGATGGAGTCTCCCTTTCTGCATATCATCAGAGAAAGGGCTGGGCAGCTCCCTTCTGGGGATGCTCTAACAGGAGATGCTGGACTGAGCAGAAGGGCCCACACGGTACCTTCCAGCTCTATCATTCTCTGATGATTCTGTGATGCAGCTTTCCCTAGCATTCATATTTTTGTATGCAATTTTGGGAAGCAAAACTGAGTCCCAAAATTTGAAGAAAAACATTATTGTGTTCTGATCTGCTTTCAGAAACCTGTTTTCTAAAATTGTGCAACATTTCGGGAAAATGTTTGGTGAAGAAATACATGTATGGTTTTTGTACAAAAAAGTGGGTTTTGTGCAAAGTCATCAGTTTTGCACGCGCGCACACACACACACACACGAAAAATCCTGTGTAAAACAATAACGTTGTTTTGTGCAAAGACTCCTTTTTGTACAAAAAACATTTTTTTTGCAAAACTCTCAATGTGTTTTTGTTTTTCTTGTAGAATAATTTCCTGAAACTTCATGGTGTTGTACAAATACCAGGTAAAATCTCCATGAAGCATTTTCTCCCAGAGCAGAAAGAAAATGACAGGAATTATTTATCCTTGCTCACAAGGACAAAATAGCGGAAGGCTCGCATCCTTCCTCCTGAGTCATGATGGCAGCACTCTGTTCACTGCTGTGTCCCCAAAGGTGACATGGGGCCAAATGCATGTGTCCTTGAAATTTCTCTCCAGCCCCCTTTCCTCCCCTTGCAGTTGGCTTTTTGGTATGGTACTGGTGCCAAAGTCCAACTTACATATAAATTTTCCACCAAGTCAGTGAGAGCTGGTGCACTAGGAAGAAGATGGGCACCCAAACTTTATAGCCACTTTACCAAATAAAATCAGAGATTCTCCTCATCCAGCAGAGTTTGCCCTAAGATTTCTTTCTCTAATTGCAGACCCAGTGAAACACAGCCGCTCCCTGAGACTTCAGCTAGCACCTCTTACTTTTGTTGAATGTGTGTTGAAAGGCTATCCCAACAATACATTGTAATAAAATGCCCCATGCTTCATCCTCCACTCCCCTTGGGATGTTGCATCTACCAGTCCCTTTCTAGAAGCAGCTTCCTGATTTTAGAAGTCAAAGAGTAAGGATCCTTAAACTAATGTGATCCATGTTAATCAGTTGGTAGAGTTATATGTGGAACAGTTTTTGTTACTATTGCCACCCAGTGTGCATGGATGTCAACAGCCCAGATAGGAATGACCCCTCTTTCCACTATTATCCATCTTTTTAAAATAGCAACCATTTCCACTGTGGAAAGAGGAACAGAATATGGTGGCATCATCATCAGTTGTAACAGCCTTTGTGCATCACCATGAAAGTCCATCTCTCCTGGCATGCTAAAGCTACTAGAGATGCCCACCCTCATGCTCCTCTCTTCTTCCTACCATGGTTGGAATTGAGGAGCAGGATAGGCAGCATCCTTCACTTTTGATTGACCAATAGCCCAGGAGCCTTTTCCACCAAACCAGATCAGTTATGCACTGACTGCCATCAGCAACTGAAGAGCCTGTCATTTTATATCGGGCTGTTGCAGCCTCTGTCTTGTCCTTAACTAAGAACTCCAAGGACAGTAACAGCCTATATTTTTTTAGTCCAGCAATAACATTTCTTCTTAGAAGCACACAACACTTTGTATTTAATTTCACTGTGGCTGAAGGCACATAAAGCAAGGCTGAGGCCTAAACTTATCTCCTCTAATGACAGGACCAACTTAATGGAATCAAGCATTTCCCCACAAAAATGGCTTTATTAATAATCTGTGTCACCCTGAAGCTCTGTGATTTATGACTCTGAGTAGAACTGTGAGGAAATGCCTGTGCTACTGGAATCACTGTGAGCTTAACCAAGGCCTGAAGCCAAGTTGTAGTTCTACACACAGTAATTACAGGACATAAATGAGCTCACCAGTCTTCAGAAGTTTTCCTCCTATTGCTTGAAGTCTTCTTCGCATATAACCAAATATCTCACTCATTTCACTGGGGATATTAGAAAATGGGGATTTGAGAGAGAGTATGTCTAGAATCTGCATTATATTAACTGGGCCAGGGCAGCTACAAGGGCATAATTATAAGATCTGGCTTGGTTTCTTCACAGCATTTGTGAGCAGAAGAGTGATGTTATGCCCAATGAAAAATATTTTATTTGCACATTTGAACAGAGAGGTTGAAAATTTTGCTTTTTTGGACTACAGTGCCCAGAATTCCTGCAGCCAGTATGTCCACAGCTTGGTCAAGAAGCTATAATGTTTTACAGTCTTGAACAGAGACTCAGATCAAGATAGGATATGACTCAGAGCTTAGGGAAGCTACTTTTGTAGTGCAACTCCCATAATTCCTCAGCCAGCTTGTCACCTGGTGTTTCCAAGCTCTGAAATTATCGTACACAATGTTCACTGAATGCAATGCTCTTTCTTGGTGCATGAGAATATAAATTTATAAAAATAAAAATTTTCCCACTGGATATTTTGGATGAGGATGTTCTAAAAAGCGACTACAAGCCTCCTCAAACTATATCAAGGCCCTTTCCACACGGGATTAAAAAACGGCTTAGGGTGACCTCACCCGGAGGTCGTCCACACCGTGGGGTGTGCTAGGGCGGTTTGAAAAGTGGACGTTCCACACCTCAAACTGCCCTCGCACGGCCGCAAGGGGTGTTTTTTTTATGTGGTTTTTAAAAAACGCGAGCGCACTAACCCATTGCATCGCCCCGTTTGAAACTGCAGGGACGTGCTAGTGTGTCCCTGCAGAGCTGCCCGGGGACGGGCTTCCGGCTGGCACGCTGCCCTGATTGGCGGAGCGCCACCGGAAGTCGCTGGCCGCCATTTTGGGTGCCACCGAACACTGCCAAAATTCGCCAGCGTGTGGAGCGGCGAATGCGCACTCCCCGCGGGACAGAGCAACCCACTTCCAGGTAAGCTCCGCCCTTGCGTGCACCGCCCCATTTCCCCGTCCCCTGTGTGGAAAGGGCCCAAGATATGTAATGTAGATGTATATGCTTCTTTATCTTTGCACGTACACATGGGCACAAGTGCACATGTAAAAAGTATATGTTCCAGTTTTGCTACATGTTTTCCACATTCCTTCAATTTCTGATTCGCTAAATCAAAATATACAACTTCAGAAAAACTGCAGCTGAGCAGACCAAAATTACAGCACTCCTTAATACAGCAAACATAATTAACTTTGAATTATGTGAATTAACAGTGCCTGACAAATTATCCTTTAGCTCTGAAATTAAATTCTTTCATACCATTAGATTTGTTTGTTAAGCCCAAGTGGGCAAAAGTAGTATTTAATACAGTAATAATGATGCTTTTGAATGAATGCCTTGGAGAAATATATGATTTTATCTAAAATATGTCATGGTCATGCTATTATTAGTTTATTTACAAATATCACATATTATTGGATCTGCACAATAGATTTTCAAATAAACTTTAACACATCAATGGACTACTTGGCTGATTACTTCCTCCATTTTTGTCTTTTTAGTTTGTTTGTTTGTTTGTTTGTTTGTTTCAGGTAGTTACTATTCCTGTGCTCCTAAAGCTGGATGAACAATTAAGGAAAATGCCAACACTGAGAGTTCAAATTCATCTGCCAAATGGTGATAAGAATTAAATTTGACAACACACCTCCACCAAATGATAGCTCGGAAGAAGATGGTAAAAATTGCCTCACCTCTCAGCAAGTCATTATAGTTGGCGTTGTGTTTGGTTACATAAACAATGTGGTAAGTTACCATTTCATAAATGAATCTTTGTGATTACTCTAATTAGTAACCCAAAAAGAGATACTTGTCTGTTTTTAATTTTCAGGGAGCAATTTCTCATCTTCCTTCCTTCCCTCTTTCCTTTCTGGTTTGTTCATATTGCCACTTTGGATCCAGAATTCACATGAGCAGAATCAGGTCAATCATGATACCAGAAGTGTCTGTGAAAGAGTGGGTTTCTTTTCATTTGTCTTTTTCTCAGCAGCTTCTTAAAAATCTATTGCAGAAGGAATCCAGTGGGAGGTGCACAAAGAGAAAGCATTGGCCCCAAACAAAACAAAAACAAAAACCTTTTTCCTCCTTTTCCTAAATAGGAACTCTGGACCAGATCTTATTGTTAGTCTCGACTAAAGCAGACTTTTCAAACGAATGGAGTTTATGTAAACATTGACTCCCCATTCAGAATAATGAGGCGAAGGACAGCTCTTTCACCACTCTTTCACCACTGATTCAGAGTTGGGACTGATAACAAGGGCCAGTATTCTATTTCAATGGAACCATTACAGATGAGCAAAGCTAGGTGACTGTTCCATATCCACAGTCACTACTCAGTCATGATTGTGATACTATTGCCACCATCAAAACTTCCCTCTCTGTCTATCAGCTTCAGTAGACATCAGCTGCACAGGAAGGAGGAGGTCCATTCTGTTGGCAATTGAAGTATGAATGATGGTTTCAGCAGGTCAGACCAGGAGGGACCTCCTAGTTACATATATTTAAGTGAGTAGATGATGTAGAATATTGGCCAAGATTGTTAACCAAAAGCAGACTGAATTTCCCTCCATAACCCTAAGAAGCCCTTCCATGGGTAGGACAGTTTAGAAAATCAAGTTTATAATCACATTGTCAACTGAAGCAGTACATGATGGAAAAAGATGCAAATCTGCCCAAACTTTGGAAACTTTTCATTTGTTTTCATTGTTTTCATTTTATTTTATTGGTGTAAAATAAAGACAACTATAATATTCTCTTGATAATATGAAATTTATTCGAACTAATAGTTCTTTTAAATAAAGTTTGAATAATATAACTCCATAGAGCCTCATAATGTCAGATAGGTGATATCCACACTAAGTGTTTCTATTTGTGGAGAGAAAGAGAATTTCTTTAATGGAATCGTGTGGGATTATTGATTCTTTTACTGGGGTTCTTCAAGTTCCAGTCCTACTTCTGGGATTCTCATCTCTTTCAGTGCTAGACTACATAGGCTTTTTGTTTGGTCTATGGTGGTTGCTTTCCTCCTCCTTTTCCTCTTCCTCCTTCTCCTTCTTCTTCCAGCCTAAACTATAAGCTTTAGCTTCTGATTCTGACAGGAAATTACATAATCACTTTGAGCAGTTTTTAAAATGATAATATAATTCCACTCTCCCCACCCCCGGAAACCCAGCAATCCAGGAAACTGAGGAGTAAAGACAAGAGATCTGGATAATTTCAATAATCTCAAACTTCAGCCACTTCCCATGTACAGGGTTTTTTCTTCCTGCAAGGAAAAGAAAATGGCTGAGACAAAACAGATCTTATACACCATTGATGCTACTTTTTTTGTCAGTGGCGAATTCTTTTTGTCACAGCTAAAAAAAAATGTCCTATTTCAACATGCAATATTATTTGATTATCAATAGGTTGGCTCCATTTATGGACACATTGGAGTTTTCCAACCAGAATGCTGTAGATTGCTTACATTGGCATGACCCTCAGTTACACCAGTCAAAATATGATTAAAGATGTTGCAGAAGGAGGGGCATGGGAACCAGCTAATTGTCTTTGCATATCCAAGAATAAAGAAGAGGTTCTGTTCCTGCTGAGAAGAGGAGAAGAAATAGCTGCTTCTTCTCTTTACCCGGATGTATAAGGAAAGCTTTACTCCATAGCCAATCAATGTTCCACCTTCAGGAGGCATCCCCATAGCGCATCAATCCCTGGGTGATAGAGCTGCACATAGCAGGCTCTGGATGTTCTTCTGGATCTGAGTGAGGGGAAGAAACCATCACCATCATTCAGATAACCAGTATTATCCAGATAGTATTCAACTAAGTAGAGTTATTATGCAGAGAGATAACAGAGGAAATTTCTGCACAATGATGCTTTTGTGTGTCATCCCGTTACAATTCTAGCAGCACCTCTGCCAGAATGGGATCATGTTCCCAATTCTCCTCTCCACACGTGACCAGGTGCCAGTAGAAGGGAGTGCAAGGGACAAGCTCTATCCTTCCAGACTGCAGCTGACCTTCTTCCCATGTGTAGATCTTGCTTTCAGTCCTTCTGCATGGCTGGCTGCAACAGAAGTCTTGTGCGATCAAGGGTCATTGATGCCGTTGTCATGAGGAAAGGGCTAGAGAGTTACATTCCACCAGCATAAATATTGGTTCCCACCATCAGAGGCTAAAGAAATGAAAAATGTGTAAAGTTAACTCTTCTGTTAATGCTAACCTTACTGCTAACATTCAATACATTAGATTTCTCACGCATATAGCAAATACAGTCCTCCCTCAACATTTGTGGGTTTGACCTTCATGAATTTGATTATCTGTAAGATGCTTGCATGCCTTTCCCCTATTCTCCCCCTCCCCTTCCCTTGCCTTGCCAGGCATGCGTACCTTCCTTCTCCATGCCCAAACAAGGGCAGAAGAGGCAGAATTGGGGGGAGGCATGCATGTGCCTTCTCCATGCATGGGGCTCCTCCCACTCATTTGCTTCCATTTTGCCTGGGTGTGTGGAAGGAAGGGAGAAGGGAACAGGAGGGGGAAAGGGAGATGGCACATATGCATCTTCCTTGCTCATTGGAAGATCTCTCCCTTCCCATTCACATGAAGTCATGTGCACCAGAGCAAAAGGCAAGCAAATGGGAGGGGAAGAATGGGGAGGGAAGGCACATGCATGGTGCTCTGGGCTACCCTCTCCCATTCACTTGCCTTTTGCTTGGGTACGAAGAAGGGAGGCATGCATGCCCAGGCAAAAGAATTGAAGAGAGGAAGAGAATGGGAGGGGGTGTGAGGAGGGAAGGCATGTGTGTGCATTCTTTCACTTGCTCACTCAGGCATGGGTGAGCTATTCACGATTTTTCAGCTTTCATGGTGGTTCTGTGCTCTGAACCCTCACAAAAGTGGAGGGGCCGCTGTATCTGAAAACTCATTCACTGCAAGTCTTTCTTTACAAAAGAAAAAAAATCACCTGGATATGGGTTAAAAGAACCAAAAGATGTTGGAATAATGATCTCTTGTGTCTACACTGTCTATTTCAGGTTCCCATTTTCTTTCTAAAATACTTGACTGAAATTGATACTCCGGTGGCATGCTACAATGTATTAGAACGTACTATATAGACTCCAGTGACCTGGTTCTCTGAGAGAAATCTTTATCACTGTTGTATTACTTAATATTAATTCAATTAAAATATACAGACATTTAAAATTATCTAAAGATTAGGCTGTCCTAACAATGGGCACAGACTTCAGTAAACATTTAATATTTTTTTAAAAAAATTGTATATCCTTGTGATGTGCAACTATAAAATGATGAGATCTTTTTTAAAAATATATAAAAGAACTTTGTACTTAAAATAAAACACAAAGCCATTCAATTCAATCAGTGTTTATAAGTGAAAAATCAGAATAATGGCATCTTAATTAGTAAGTTGTTGTTGTGTGCCTTCATGTTGTTTCCAACCTATGGTGACCCTAAGGTGAATATATCATGGGTCTTCTTGGCAAGATATGTTCAGAGGGGCTTTGCCTTTGGCTTCCTTTGCCCAAGATCACCCAGTGAGCTTCCGTGGCTCCGTGGCGATTTGAGCTCTGGTCTCCAGACTTGTGGTCCAGAGCTCAAACCATTACACCACACTGGCTTTCAAATTAATTAGTACTGGTCCTAATCAAAGCGTTACCACCATGTGTCAATATCAAAACAGAATGAGCAGATTTTTATTTCTAGAAGAAAAGTATCACCACATAAAGATTCTTTTTCTTGGTTATTGCCAGGAGGACAATTCCAGAATCTGGCACAATTAGAAGGGTCTCCAATGTTAATTGCAGAATGTGTTATTTCAAGTGTCACAGTCCAAAGCTGGTTAGGGTTTTATAGGTTAATACCAAAATCTGGCCCAGTAGCAAAATGACAGCCAATTTGCAACCTTCCTAATAAGTTTCAAGATAAAATAAGCCTAGTAATTTAATCTGAGGCCAATGTTCAGTTCCTTTACTCTGCTGCATTCAGCAAATGTGATGAATACTTTGGGAAATCAACAAGTGGGATGTTACATATTGAAAGAGGTTTGCAAAAGTCATTGTTTTTTCTGGGAGCTGGCAGTCTGAAAAATAGCACACAGGTCATGCCTCCAATTCCATTAGTTGTTCCCATTAGTTGATCAGCGCTGAGCAGAGGCATCTGCAACAGGCTTTTGACCTGTATCATCAGCACTGCATAATGAGAACTGGCAAATATGAGACTCTCTAGATGTGTGTTATTATTGCTAAAAGGGATACAAGGATGGGATGTGTTTTTGTTGCTTCAGTTTCTTCTGCTGAAAAGGGGAAAATGTAGTATAAAATCCCACAGATCTATCTTCTTCCTGAGGTAGATTGTGAAGTTTACCACAAAACCTTGAAGAAATGTCCACTAACCTCTGGACACAGTGCAGTTCATAGTCCAGAATTACTCACTTTGCAGGATGTGAATGAAAGAGAAATAGAAGGCACAGTGGCTTTACCATCAGACTCAGTTGTCTGATCCTGTTGACACCTACGCTCTTGCAGTGAAAATATGAGAGCATAGATAGACAGATAGATAGACAGACGGACAGACAGATAGATAGAGATAGATCAGTTGAGCTGAGATACACGCCTTTATTATTTTTATTTATCTGATTTATAGTTGGCCCTCCATATTTGCAGGTTATGCTTTCACAGATCTGTTTATTTGCAACTTTCTCCAACCCCTGCTCCCTCTCCAAACCAAATGCTTATTTCTGGGCAAACCTCCCCTCTCAGCAGCTCTCATCAGGCCACACAGCCCTTTAAAAAACTGCCTCTGATCCTCTTCTTCTTCCACCAGCTCCTTCTTGGCCAGGTAAAGACAGCTCACAGCTTGACTTCTCAGCACCACAAACCCTCTCCTGATGCCCCACATACACTCAAGGAAGGAGATGAGCAAATGACAAGAAGTACAGGGTCACCATTCTAACCCAGCCCCTTTCCCTCTCCTTTCCCTGACCTGGTTTGGACCTGAGTGCCTGCTCTCCCCATCTTATGCCTCAGCCCCCTTCCCACAGTCACACACACTCATTCTGATATTTGTGATCTTTCCACTTTTGTGGTGGTCCTGTGCCCCTAACTCTAGCAAATGTGTGGAGCCATTTGTAGTTTACTGTCAAATTTATCCCCACAGAGGCATGCAAAACAACCACCAACAATTCAGTTTGGAATGAGATGCCAAGATGAGAGTTAATCGCAACATTTCTATAACTTCATGATAACTTTTGGGTCAAGTGTTGTCCACATTCCTTTTGCACTATAGCATTGTGTCTGCTTAAGGGCAAGAAACAGATTTCTGTTTCGTTTTGTAAGTGCACATGTAAAAATAAAAGGCAAGATCACTTTCTCAAATACCAGTTTCCAAAATCAATGGAAAATACCATTTCACCACTAAAAGTACATGCCCATCTAATAAATATCTATTCATAGCAGCATACTGCAAAGCTCAGATATTTGAAGTGTATAACATTACTGTAAATTCAGATACACAGGCTCATTGGATGATCCTAGTGTGATGAAACTGGCATCTCTTGAATCCTTGTACATTTGGTAACTTGCTAGTCTCTGCTGTGATATAAAACCCACAATAATAAATACAGAGCATGGTATTTTGTCTTTTACAATACTTCACCTTGGAAGTCAGATTCCTCCTGCTTCTTATTACAAAAAAATCTCTCCCTTATGCACAAAACAACCTTTAAGTCAATGGTGGACAGCAACAGGAGTGGGGATCAATATTCATGGATCACAATGGTTTCAGTTTCAATTTATCATTTTAGATTCTTTCTTGATGAGCTGGCTGATAATGGGGCCACTGCTTCCTACAGTGGAGTGTGTGTGTCAGGAATCATAAAGCATGTGTGTAGCATAGCATGCGTATTTCTATACCACTTGTAAGCTAAGTGCTCTTTAAGTGGTTTACAATGTGTTAACTAATTGCCCCCAACAAGCTGGGTACTCATTTACCAACCTGCTGAAGTCTGGAAGGCTGAGTCAACCTGGAGCCTGGCAGGATCGAACTTACAACCTTGTGGCTGCAGTACCAGCATTTAATCACTGCATCACCAGGACAACTAAAGACAGTCCACAACATCTGTGTGTGTTTTCGTACAGGTTTGAGAGATGAAGGGATGGTTTGTCACCCTGCACCCCTTTTATGGTGGGCCAAGAAACTTGGGGGGATATCGGGTGACTGGAGGGCCCCAAAAGGAGGTTGTGGAGGAAAAGTCAAACCAAATTTCAACATTTTGATATGTTTTTGAACTGGTTTGGGTGATTTGAGTTTGACACCCTTCCATTTAAACTGATAAAACTGTTGCTTGCAAGATGGCAGAGAAAAGACAGCAGTGGGGTAAAATGAAGCCTGTGGGCTATGCTTTGCCTCCTTCTGCTGTAGCATATAGCCATAATAAGGTAAATTCTATGAGATCCCTGCTATCTAAGCTCTCTGAATCATTGCACAAAATAGCACAATTCTCCTTACCACAGTGGCGTAGGTAGAGCTTTTGCTGCCCAGGGGCAGTCCCTGAGTCTGCTGCCCTGGGGCGGTCCCTGAGTTTGCTGTCCTTCTCAGGGGAGGGAGGATCTATCCAAATTACCAAATGAAAACTGCTCAATTGGCATTGGGTAATTGGACTCTGTGCATTCACTCACAGAGGGAGCACTCTGCATGTGCTCAGAGACACGTCAACATTCCTGTGGTGGTGAGTGCTCTCTGTCTCTCTTCCTCTCCCCCTCCCTTCTTCCTTGGAGGGTCAGCTGGGCTGGGCTTATCCCCAGTATTGGAGGTGGGGTGGGGGGAGGCAGGCACCTCTCCTTACCTCCTTGGGGGCTCTCTTCTCCTCTCTTTCTCCCTCCCTACTTCTCTGCCCAACCAGGAGGCCTGCCAGTGTTGGCACTGCTGCTTTGGCTAAAAAAAAGGTTTGACTCCAGATTGGGAGGGAGAGAAGACGGAGAGGGGAAAAGAGGGGGGAAAGGACAGCCCCCTTTTCTGGGGTGGCATACCCCTCCAGCAGACCTCTCTGGGAGGCTCCGGTGCCCATCTAGTTGCTGGACATCTGCCAGTGTGTGGAGGGCGGCCCAGTGCCGCCCCTGAAAACATGCTGGCCGGGATGTCCTGCCCTCCTGCCCTCCTGCCCCCCTCATACACCACTGCCTTACCATGTGATCTGTTGCCATGTGCCTTCAAATTGAATCTGACTTATGGCAACCCTGTTCTAGGGTGTGACTCGTCCCAAGGTCTCCAGTGGATTTCGATGCCTGAACATGTCAGAACCTTGGTCTCTTGGAGTCCCAGTCCCACATTAAGCTACTACACCTTGTTGGCTTGCACTGTGACAGCAGGTTCACATACATCTACATGTGTTTTGTAATGAGTTGTCACAGCAGCCAGCATGGGATAAAGTCATCTGTTGCCACTCCCAGAGAGAACACCATTCTATTTGCTTTTTGTTTTGACTTTTTTTGTTTCCTGAAAGTGTTTTCTTTTCTTAATCAAGCACTGGAAACATTTGTTTGACATGGTGCAGCTCATGATAGTTAATATTCTATTTGTCAGTAAATATTGTATTAGTTCACTGAGTGGAACAAACACCATGTGTATGTGGGTGTTAATGAATTATAATTACATCACTGTTAATCTTAGGAAAAACAGATGTCTCCATTATAACCCCAAAGGTAAGCAAAATTGGCAAGTTCAAGCATCCATATTGAACAGCACTCCATCTCTGAAGCAATTTTTTTTTCTCTTGGCTGTCAAGATATGTTGTTGCAATTTTCAGTTAGAATTCTGCTCTTTTTTCTGTTTTAATCTTTTTTTATTTAATTTAAGAGGAATTTGGTAGGCCACTATTACCTGTCCTTTCAACAGGATATCGTGAAAATCAACTCTGACTAAATTAGGATCTATTTTGTATGTAGAATGTGCCAAAATATCCTGAAGACTCTAGATCTCATCTGATCTTATAACTTAAGCAGAGCCAGGCCTAGTTAGACCTTGGAAGAGGGCCCACAAGGGAATACCAGTTGCTGTGAGCTAAATTCAGAGGAAAGCAGTGGCAAAACTCTTCCGAATAAATCTTGCTAGGAAAGCTCTACGATACAGTTGCCATAATTTGGGGTTGATGTGAAGGCACACAACAATAACAAATTTTATGTACAAATCTCTAACAGGTGTGTATCTGCTTAAGGAAAGTTTTGCTTCTAATCATATTATTTATTTAGTAACAAATTTGTCATTATCATTACAAATTTCAGTAGATTGAGAAGAAAAATATCTCTGCTTCTTCCAACCTGATATCATACACTCCAGTATTTCAGAGATGAAAACCAAAATATATGTGGCCAAGCCACATCAGAGTATGGTCAAGGCAGAAAAAAGTTATAATTAGAAAGAACACACAAATTAGGAGAGGCAGAAAAAAGTTATAATTAGAAAGAACACACAAATTAGGAGAGGCCGGAGCAGTTTGATTTTGTCTGAGTTCACAGGGAAGGGTAAGATTCTGCTCCTCTACCACTGTTGGGTTGAGTGCAAACTACTTTTGCATTTTGAACTCAGTTTGCAGCAACTGAAATAAGCTGAGGACAAAGGAGGGAAATGGGAGGAGGAGAAAGGAACTAGGGCCATTTCTGCACTACACTGTTATAGTGCTCTTATTCCCCTTTCAACATCCTATGGAATCCTGGGGTTTGCAGTTTAAGGGAGGGACATTTAGGATTCTCAGCCAGAGAGCTCTTTGGCCTCAGTAAACTACAAACCACAGAATGTCACAGGATGTTGAAAGTGAAATAATAGTGCTATAACAATGTAGCACAGAAATGGACCTAGTTTCTTTATATTCATCCCACTTTCCTCCTCCCCAGACACTGAGATTCTTCTGGGCTCCACTTTCCTAAAGGTGGTGGTGGCAGCAGCAGCAAGAGATGCTGCTGTTCTTGGAGGTCTTTGTCAGTCTCCCATGACCCACAGTGGCATCACCACCAATTGCAAAGTGTAGAGGTGCCTGTGATGAAGTTGCTTTGGGGGTCAGCTACTTGAAATGCAATTGAAACTTAACGGCAGATTGCCAGGCAATAGAAGTAGCACTTTAAGAGTGAAACTCAGCACAGTAGTGTGTGTGGGAGGGGCTTATGGATGAAAGGAACTATATATAAGGCAGAGACTCCATTTGAAAAGGGGAGCCTTTATTGAGATATTGGCCAGAGAAGATGAATGGGTTGTGTTTAAGTGGCTGAGGAAAAGACACAGAGAACTAGTGTCTAAGGCTGGGGATTATTGGCATAGACTGTCATAAGTCTGAACAGTTTAATATAACAACACTGTACTTTACATGAACCTTGCACTGTACTTTACAAGACCTTTGACAAGATACTTTATTTCTAGTGTTACCCTACGAAAGGATACAGTTTATTTTTATAACTTCTGAGTTATATAAAGACGCTGGTAGCAAAGAACACACTACTGTAAATAAACTATTTGGTTCTGAGGGAACACAAACCTAGCACTTTGACATGAAGGTTGTGTTTAAAGGCCTAACTATGAGTATCAGAGCATTTTATTAGACTGGAACTGCAAAACCAAACTAGTACAAATAAGTGCCAATGACAGATTCCTGCTTCCTCCATTCCTCCTCTTTCCCTTTGTCTCTAATTTCTCCATGGAAACCCAGCCGTGTTGTTTTTGCTCAGGAGGCAGAGGTGTCTGTGCAGGCCCCCTGACCTTCTCTGGCTATGCTACTGTACACCTCTATCTCTTGAGTACCTTTCCAACTCTGCTTTGCCAATATGCATGACGTTCTGGAGGCCAGATTCAAGAACTATCTGATCTATTGATGGTGGTAAGCAGTGTTATATCGGATTCTCTGCAAATCACTAGGATCTCTTGTCTGAATTCTTTTTTTAATTTCCTTGTTCTCTTTCTATTCCTTACAATTTTTTTTTTTCAAATTAGCTTGAGTCAGGTGCTGTGTTACTTCATGACCCAAGTGTATCACCTCTTAACACATCTCACTAAAGAGCAGGCTATGTGCTTTGCTGGGCATAGGGACAAAAGGGTAGGATGGACTGTTTTTTCTGCTTCTGCAGATGGGTATACTGTGCTTACATGCGCTGGAGAGATTTTTGTGACATTCAAAATGAAACTTATTGTGTCATTGCATGCTTTTTTCCCCCTGAATGTAACTCAGCCTTGGCTCAGCTTTTATTCTTCTTTGTCTACTGTTACCCCAAAACATGGGCGACTCAGAGGTCCACCAGTGATGCCAGTGCCTCCATGAAATGGGGGACTATTAGCTCAAAGAGGAAGCCTATGAGAGGGGGGTAACCTTATGAGATCTTTTACACCTATGTCTACTAATACTGATACAGGGAAGAATCAGTCAGAGATCCAAAAGTAAGCTTGTTTGTTTTATTGAGAGAACTACAATCACACATACCAGGTCCAAGGAGTCACACAATTACACAAGGCTAACTGAAGGAAAAGGGAGGAAAGTTTTGGGCAGTGAGATTTTCAGGGTGAAGTGAGTGATACTTACTAATCCAGCAGAGAAGCAAAGAAGCAATGTGGTTTAGATGCAAGCACAAGGTCAGTACACAAACAGGAATCAGAGTGGCAAAGTGATAACCAACAACCAATGTACTGTGACTTGGCTAGCCAAAAACTGGGGTTTAAATACTTTTTTTGGTTATTTTTAGGCCTGGAGATGTTAACGGCTCTCTGGCAGATTAAACAATGGAGTTCAGAGAGTGGACAATGGAGACTGGAATGAGCTAACGGACTTAGCATTAGGTGACAAAGGTCTAATGGTAATTTTGATAGCTCCTTAATTGCTGCTGTGGGAACAAAAGGAAAGATTGTTGGTCAGAGGAAGAAGGGCTATGACAATCAGCCATCCTGTGAGAGGATCTCAGATGCTATTGTCTCTTAAAAGTTGAGTCATTGAAGGCTAACTGTAAGTTCTTTATCGGTCGAGTTTCCTGGTTATTTCCTGACTGCAACCTGTCTATGCCTCAAGGACTTAGCCAACCTGATATTGCAATGCACGTATTTGGCCAGCTTTTCCTCCTGGCCATCATGGCCATGCAGTCAAAGCAGAGTATAATTTATATTTATGCCAATTAATGTTGGTCAATTAAACTGTATCAAAGCATGGGGTACACAGCCTATTAATACCACTATTCACCTTGCCTGATTCTCTTAGTACCAGTTCTTGGTAATATCCTTTCCAAGGTTTCTCCATTTATTTTGAGCTCTACTGCTTTTAATACCTGACTAGTTTTCTTTAAAAATCACGTTCATGTAGTTAACTCAGAGCAATATTCGATACATCTACCTGAATTAGATTGGATCATGTCTGAAGTGATCCAGAAAGGAACCAAATTATGAAATTGTGCCCTAAACTGAATCACCAGGTGTGGGAAGCAGAGAATCACACAGCTCTTGTATTTGTAAGCATATTTCAAATGAAACTTATGCATTTTTTTAAATGAGAATTTTCTTTAGCCAAAACCAAACATAAAACCCATCTCTACTAAAGAGGTTGTATCAATGTCAAATCTATAATTGGGAAAAATAACTTTTGTTTCAAAGTAAAATCCTCAGTAATGCCTTTCTCCTTTAGCTCAAAAGAATGTGAAGAAACAGAATGGATTGTTTTTTTCCTGGTATGGGTACTTGAAAAACTGAAAAGATCAAATTACTTTCTCAGTGTTCCTGTGTCAACATCTTGACTCTCAAGAAGCGATTGTACAGATTGTACTGACATATTTGACATTTTCAAGTATTTTGCACAGGCCTTATTTGATAAATTACAGCAGGTAGCATAAATGTTCTTCCCATTCAATAGTAAAATATGATAATTTCTGACAATTCCTACCCTAATTCATTGGTTTGCTATGTCAAAGAGATAATGAAACATTGAAAACACCGATTGATATTTCTAGAACACAAGCTCTTCCAAGTTCTGAAAGCTGATCAGACTTTTTTTTCCTGCCAGCTAGCAGCCAAGTATCAAATATAAAGTTGCAGAATTGCACACAATCCATTCCAACCCTGTAGGAAAAGTGTTAGAAAATGAAACAGAGACATGGTGACTATGGGTCTGACTGCTGTACAGCATTCTTTTGCGTTCACAGATTGCATAGAAAAGGACAATACCACTAATTTATTGTTGCTTCCATAAGATACAAACTAGTCTCATAATTAATTTCCCCAACGTAATCCAATTTTACATAATGTTGAATTTGTAAAGAAGTATTACATTTGGCAAGTTTATCACTTAGGTCTTCTGAAAAATCTAACTACTTAGAGGATGTGTGTAAGAGAAAAACCTAATAGTGAATCATAACTTGGAAGTATGAAGGAAAATGCACTCGCTGGATCTATGGCAGAACAGCAACTTTATGACACTTGTCTTCTCCTACCTACGGACATACTGTTTGTGATTTTTAACAACAACAGAGAAAAGCTAATGAACAGATTTAGGAAAGAAGTGCAACTTGCACATCATCAGGAGGTCCAATCCTGTTCAATTATCCTTAAAGAATTTGTTATAATTGTTTATTATCCATAAAAATTGTGTGCAAATCCTATGCTCGCAGCATGAAAAGAACCAATCAATTCTGATTTTTGTCTTATTTGGGATTAAGAAAAATGCAAGGACATGACATTGAACAGCCTACCACATAAAGACGGATTACTGTATCAGGTAAGATGTTGCCTCAGTACATACCAATATATTATTATCAAGTGTAATATGCAAAATGTAGAAAATCCCTGCAGCCATCAGTTCTAATCTGTGTGTAATTACCTTGAAAAAAAAATCTACATAGATTTGAGGCTTTTGAGGCCCTAGCATTCTCCATGACCAACACCCCTAATAAACATGCATGATTGGTAACAGTTCTGCTTTCTTACCACTGATTTTTTAGAAATATCTCCACACAAAAAAAGCAGTAATAAAGAATAAAGTATACCCTGTGGAGTATTACAAAGCAGTACATTCATTAAGTAGCTCTTATGACACCATAAATGTTTTAGGCAGAAGACGGGAACGTAAAATTACAGGCTTCCTAATATTCCAATAGAGACTGCTTTACTCTTACATGCTCTAGGCCTGCCTACTTCCCCCTCTTTTGGGGAGAAAACAAAAATCAAAACAACTGCAAAGCAGTTCTAATTATCTATGCAAAGCGAAACCAAGCCTTTGGGATGATAGTAAAAATGTCACACCTCATTCTAGTCTTAACATGATGCTGTACAATATTTAAAGCATCATCCATCACCACTGTCACTTTATAAAATAAAGGAACAGTCTCATAGCAACATAACAGGAGGGAGTAGTAGGAATCCATTATCCATGTTAACAGAATAGATTCACAATGTTTGCTTGGAACTAAAATTAATAGTAACCTTTTGCAGGCATTTTCAAAGGCTTTGATTCCAAGTATGTTGTGACCATATGTGAGAAAGGGAAGCCGGGATGATCAGGTTAGCACCATCAGCCTCTCTATTGCCATTCCATTACTTGATGGAGGGTAGATGTCTACAGTGGGGAATCTCCTCTATCCATACAGGATCTCTCCAAGATTTAGAAACATGATTTTTCAAGGCTGCTAAACCATCAGAGTTCTGCCATCAATAGAACAGCTTTCCCTCTATTTATGGAAAATAAAGGGGATGATGACTGAGGCTGCAGAAGCAGTGCACTCATTGCTCCCTCCTCTTCCCATACTTTGCAAACCCCTAAAGAAGGATAGTACAAGGCAAGCAGCAGATACTAGCAATATTCCTTTGACATTTTGCATCTTGTGAAAAGGATCTTGATTTTCCTTCTACACTGTGCTGTTGATATGGATTATATTCATTCAACAAGCATAGGTTTTACATGTTAACCAATCTAAATGCTCACAATGATTCTTTGGGATCACCCTTGCTGTAGGAAATTGGTTTGGTCAGTCTCTCCATTGCAGCAAAAGTGTGGTTCAAGCATCTGTTCCCACAGAGATTTTCATTGCTCAAGAACTTCATTATCGAGTGATAACATCAGGTGATGATATGAATCTTTAAAGGAACAATTACAGATCAAACATCACAGACAAAGGTTTCATTTTTCTTCCAAGACAAGATTGTTGTCATTTTCATGGAGACACTTTAGCTATTGAGCAGTGAATCATCAAGGGTGGAGTGGTGAGAGATTAATCCACAACTGATGCTGTCAGCCTTGACAGTGCTGATCACTTGTTGGAGCAGAGGGTGAAGTGGTGCCTAGATTCACACCAGTGCCCCCATTGTGTGCCTGTCAGAGCTGTCAGGATGGACTATCTGCACCACACACCCACTCTCCCACCCCCAGTACAGAAAAGACTGGGTTTGTTCCTACTTGAGAAGTATTCAATGAATTCTCCTGATTCTATAAAGGTGGGGTGCTTTGTTTTTGTTTTTCTGTTGCAATGAATGATTTTCAGAGCATAAATCATCTTTTACAGAATGCCGGATCCAATCCCAGAAGAAAAAAAAAAGCCTATTTCCTTATACAGATGGCCTTTGCCCGTTCAAAGCCTCATACTGTTGTCTGTCCATCCTGTTTGTTAACTCTGATCTTTCTTCTGGACAAATATCACACTGCACACTGATAATAACAAGTCAGAAGTGTAATTTATCCTTTTAAGCACACTGCTTTAGGAAGGTTCTAGGTCTCAGCAAACAGTGCTCTTACAGCTTTTTAGACTCCCATCAAACCAAATTGCCTGCAGCAAACTAAAGAGAAGGAATACAATACATAGAATGAAACCCAATTAGGGAGATGTTACAAAACCAACACTATAAAGACAATCTTATTTTGATTACATATTACTGTGTCGATAGCGCTTGTGTGCAATCTGATCCACAAACTAGTTGTTATACCAGAATAGCTGGAATTGCACTCTGATCTCAAACACATTTATATAGTAATAGTTCCTATTGATTAAAATGAAACATGCTTTTGTGCAAGTATCCTTGTAATCATAGACTGAAGATGGAAACAAACTACCCACAATCATATGGTCATCACTTTAAAACTTAACACATGGCTGTCCTAACCCTTCTGAAAAGACAGTTTTTTGAGATTAGGTCCAAGTGGGAAGCCTGGTAATATCATGTACTCTACTTCCAGCCACATGAAGTGGCCACAGGTGTCACTCATGACAGAATAATTTCAATAGTTTCCAATCATCTTTTTCTATCCTAACTTAGTCTCCATTACCTGAATATTCAAGTTCAGATAGCTGATATGAAGCAGTCATATGGGAAAAAAATTGTGAATCCTTAATGTCTCTTTTGTACTAAACAACACACTTGGATATCACTTTAACTGCCATAGCAACATCTACTGCGATCATAGAGTTTGTAGTTTGGTGAGACATTAAAGTTCTCAGGCTCTCCTTAAACTCAAAGTCCCAGAACTCCATGACAGTTACAGTGGAATCATTGCCCTTCAATTGTGTAGTGTGAAAGGGTCCTGGATTCCAGAGGATGCAGCCATGGAAGTATTAAAATACTATAACTGTGTACTGTGAAAAAGACCTAAAAGAGCATAACCAAAACCTAAAAGTTGGAAAAGGGGAAATGAAAACAGAAACAAATCATGCCTCAAGACCTGAAGTGAGAGGTTTTCTTCTAGTCCACAAGCACAGTCATAACTGCACACAAATAATGAAACTGAATACTTACTTTGGGCCTTCACCATCCATAGAGTAGAGATATGTGGTAAAGGGATAGGAAAAATCCAGCCTCACCCCTAGTTCTTTCTGGAAGCTGTATTTGAATAGACAAACAGTTGTAGACTTCAGTTTGCTTTCCTATGCATATTCCAGGCTGATTCAAGCTCTATGCAGGCATTCTACATGTCTGTTAAATAAATATTATGAATCAGGAACTGTGCTGCCTCTGTGGCATGCACATTCGGAATGTCACTCGCAACTTGCCAAAGATCATCAGGGACACAGATCAGTACTCCTTTCTCCTTATTCACATGGGCAGAAACAACATTACAAAAAACACCTTTAACCAGATCACATCAGACTTTTAAGGTTTTAGGGGAGCAAGTAGTATTCTTGCCAGTTCCACCAGTGCAACTTACAGGACTGTATAGGGACAGGAAGATACTGGAAGTGAATGACTGGCTATGCGGATGTTTTCAGTGGGATAGCCTTGGCTTCTGGGACCATGGTCTTCATTTCATAGACAAAGGACAACTGGCAACAGATGGGCTACATCTTATGAAAAGCAGAAAGAAAGTCTTTGGCAAAAGCATGGTGACTCTGAAAGCGAGCTTTAGGCTAAACCCTTGAGAGATGCTAGTTCAAACATCTGTCCAAAAGCAAGCTCTAAACACAGGAATGTGAATTCTAGAGGAGAATTTAATGTAAAGGATGGTAACAACAGTAGAACTTGCAGTAAAATAAATTATGTGAACAAACATGGCAAGTCTACACAGCAATGCATAGAGTTTGGGAAACAAACAAGATAACCTTGGAGTCATGGTACAGGAAGGTAAATATGACTATATAGATATAACAAAGACTTGATGGGATGACTCTCGTCATTGGAGATAATGATTGAAGGATATAATCTATTCAAAAAGTATAGATGGGGAGGAAGAGGAGAAGGAAGAGGATTAAAGGTCAAAGACAAATTCACTTGTACAGAAATCCATGTGATTGCTCAGACTGGACCAGTTGAGAGCATTTGGATAAATATAAATGGAGAAAGAAATAGAAATAACATTGTGATAGGAGTTTACTACAGGCACCAAACCAAGGCAAGGTGCTGTATGATTTTCTGAAACAAATCTCAGAAATCTCCAAGATGCAAGAACTGGCAGTTCTGGGGTACTTCAGTTATCCTATATCTGCTGGCAGAGTCACTAAGAATTGGCTGTTTAATAAATTCCTGATGTGCCTTGCAGATAATTTCCTCTTTCAAAAGGTGGAGGACGGAAAAAGGGAATCAGCAATCCTGGACTTGATCCTAAACAAAAGTGAAGAGTTGGTCAGTGGAATCAAAGTGGTTGGTACTTCAGGGAGAAGTGACTTGTAGTGCTAGAATTTGTGATTATAAGGAATGCTAACACATTGGAGGATAGGAGCAGAATTCAAAAGGACCTTGATAAACTAGAAAAATGGGCAGAAATTAATAAAATGAAGTTCAATAGAAACAAATGCAAAATCTTACATTTAGGTCCAAAAACCAAATGCACAGATATAAGATGGGGGATACATTGGTCATCAGTACTATAGGTAAAAAGAACCTTGGGACTGGTGAATGTGAGATTTACTGCAGTGTAATGCTGCAGTAAAAAATAAAAGGGGGGAATGCTATTTTAGCCTGCATTAATAGAAACATAGTTTCCAAACTGAGGGAAGTAATAGTCCCACTGAAAGCCCAGTGTGGTGTAGTGGTTTGAGCATTGGATACAACCCTGGAGACTAGGGTTTGATGCCCCACTTGGCCATGGAAACCCACTGGGTTACCTTGGGTACATCACACACTATCAGCCCCAGAAAAACCCCATCACCACCACCACCACCACCACTACCATCACCACCACAACAATAGTCCCACTCTTTTCTGTGCTGGTCAGGCCACACGTGGAGTACTGAGTAAAGTTCTGGGTGTCTCATTTAAAAAAAAACATAGACAAGTTAGAACAGTTTGGGACAAGGGCAACAAAGATGATAAGATGTACAGAGAGCAAAACATATGAGGCAAGGCTGAAGGAGCTGGTCACGTCCAGCTTGGTGAAGAGAAGACTGAGAGTTTACATAATTACATTCTTTAAATACCTCAAGGGCTGACAGCATGAAGAAGAAGGGGCAGATCTATTCTCTGCTGCTTCAAAGGGTAGGATCAGGTCTAATGGTCTGAAGTTATATGAGGGTAGAGTTTGACTGAACATTTTATGGAACATTCAAAAAGCAGTTCAGCAATGGAGCCACTTGCCTAGAGAGGTGGTGGAGGCTTCTTCTCTGAACATCTTCAAAAAGAGACTGGACAGCTAATTGCTGGTGATGCTTTAGCTGGAGATACTGCACTGCACAGGGAGTTGGACTCAGTGGCCCACGAGACCCCTTCCAACTCTATGATTCTATGATTATGCTCTACCCCAATCCATCTGCCATCTTTTCTCCTGTTCTTCTACCTGAATAACTTTCTGAAAGAGTGACTCTCCATGCAATCCAGAATGCTGATTTTCTGACAATTTTCCAAACTTCTGTTCAGGAAGTTGCCCTCTGTGTGAAGAGGAAATAACAACTGAGAAGGGTTCATTTATACTAACTGCTCATGCATTAATGCAGTACACAGAGAGCCTGAAAAGAGCTTCAGCCTCTTTTCAGCCTAGCTCATTTAAAGTTATTGACTGGTCAGTTTGAATTTCCCTTTGTGGAAGCCACCCAGCCCCCAGAATAACACCTGGGATTCTCACCCAGATACCCAAGAGGCCTGACCCTTGATTAGGGAGGCCCAGGTTTCTCTCTTACTTGAAAGGCACTTTAGTGGTTTATTCTTAAGATCTTGATACATCCAGTTATTAAATGCTTCTCACGATGATGATGATGATGATCATTAGTAGAAAAGAAGGAGATCATTTCTGATATTCTCTCTGCTATTTTGTTTTTAAGTAAACATAACAGAACTGGAAATTGGAGGTGATTTGGTTGCCTTCTCCTAGCATGGGAGTTGGTCTTTCTCATGCATCATAGTACCAGGGAATGGAAATGTGGTTGCACTCTAGATTCCTCCACTTCAAGTCCTCTATGGACTAGATAACATCAGAGAGCATGGCCATGTCCCTGACATCATCAGTGGCTGCAATGTCTGTGGTCCTAAGGTTGTGAGACAAAGTACTAGATGGAACCTTCAGCACTTCTAGGAACCAGATTTTGCTCCCATATTCTCCTCTCCACAAGGAGAGTAGAGTCTACTAGTGATCAACTGGAGAGGTTGAGAGAGAGGTGTTAATCTGATCCAAAGTTAGAAACAAAATGATCACTTTAGAGAATGGAGATCAACAGAGGAGCCCTTATTGTGAACCATAACCAAACTCCAAAGGAACTGTTTAATGCACTCTTAGAGTTTGACATACTGAATGGCAACTTGGAGCTCAGTTAGGCACTCAGAACCTGTGATCTATACCCCAATATCCTGTTTGAAACAAACAAGTTACCAAGGTAAGGCTATCAAA
The DNA here is from genome assembly GCA_948472985.1 of Iguana delicatissima. Taxonomy (NCBI): domain Eukaryota; kingdom Metazoa; phylum Chordata; class Lepidosauria; order Squamata; family Iguanidae; genus Iguana; species Iguana delicatissima. The sequence continues at coordinate 50,975 of CAOKZL010003903.1, forward strand.
GGAGCTAAGGGAGGACAAAAGAAGCACCTTAAGCATCTTGAACTTTGAGAAAACCTCTCCATTAGAACCAATTCAATGGGACAGTGTTTGCTGATCTTCTCCTCCTGTATATATACATTTTCTCTCATGAATCAGCTGCTCAAGTTTTGAATGGGCTAAGCATGTTCTTTGTTGCAGTGTCGGTATGTGTGGTTAGGAATGTGCTTTTCCATGCTACATACCTGAACCAAAACTCACCCTGTTGGTTTCTGTCTTTCCCTTCCTACCTTTAGTGAGGCTTTCTTTTCCCCTACAAGTTCACTCCTTCAGACTTAGACCCTTTCCGCACTAGGTATGAGAAGCAGTTTGTGCCAGTTCTTATCGTATCCAAATAACATGGTTTTCCCTGATTGTTTTCCACAGAGCCCCTCATTTTGATTCGTTTTCCTGCAGAGGAGTGCAAGTTCATGTCATTGGCCACTCTCCCAACTCCCCTCACCCTGCCCCGGAGGCTGTGATTAGCTGACTTTTTTTTTTTTTTCTTTTGGTTATACAGTAACTCTCCCCACCCACTCTTCATGCCCGATTGCCACCCGCACACACCTCTGCCAGCCTGATTGCCATCCTCATGCACTTCTCTGTGTGCACTCACCACCCGCATGCACCTCTCCCCTGTGCTTGCCACCCACACACACCTCTCCCAGCCTGATCAGAGAGGTACGTGGGGGTGGCAAGCATGTGGAGAGCTGCATGGGGGTGGTGAGTGGGTGTGGAGAGGTGCGGGAGGGGTTGGCCAGAGGTTGCAGAGAATGGAACGGGGACAGGGGTACTAAATTTTTTTCCTAAAGAATGCAGCCTGAAAATATGGTGCATCTTACTCTGGAACATCTAATAGCAGCAAATACCATTCATACTACTTCCCATTCCCACAGACTGCCCACTGCAGCCCACCAATGTGCATTGGTACGAATGTACATTTCTGCATCACTGCAAAAATCCAAATTTGCTTTGATGTCAGAATGCAATTCAGATTTTTTTTTCCAATTTTCCAATAGCATGCTTTCCTGCCACATGGCGGCATGTTATCATGGGATTCCATGCAGAATGATGGAAAATAAAGTGAAGCTAATTTGTTCTCGTGTGCAGGACAGTTCAGTGCTACAATGCAGTAACCTGCAGTAATAAACCTGTGCAGAAAGGGCCTTAAACTCAAGTCAGTCCACTAATTTTCTTCCTCTTATCCTGAAGATAAGAGTAGAATAAGAGGAAGAGTGCTTTATCTCCCCCACCCTATCTCAAATTTAAATTTACTCCACTTTCCACCACTCCTCACATCTCTGACTCTGTTAGCTGGACCCTTTAATAGATAATGGCTGAGGTCTTGCTGCAGGGTTGGGTAGAATAAATCTCTACAAGCAGAGTTACAGATTACAGCTACAGAGGTCAAATTGTCCTATGCAAGCCTTGTGTTAAATGGCAACATTGCACAACTGGACACACAATCCAATGCACATCTGCCTATACAAAAGAACCACAGGAGTTTTCCTGACCTTGAAGTGAATGTGGGTGCTGCACATCTGACAAAAGTGTCCACCTGTTTCTGTAGTAAAATTTATATGTGAGTAAGAGACCAACAGGATTCCAGGCACTGATTACTGTTTTACCTTTAAACAATCTGTTTCAGTGTTATACAAAGTATATTTAGTTCACCTTAACTGGAGTATTAGTCTCATTAACAAGAGGAGGTTGCACATTATTTAGGAACAAAGAAAAGATGCCATAGCTCTAGGCTGGGAAGAGAAGACAGCTTTGGGAACAGTGACACCTGAATTTGGAATTTTTACTCCCAAATTTCACAGCAGTTGATGACTTTGGCTATTACTCATCTCAGTGAATTCAGAAGAATGAGACCACTGCTGCATTGCAAGCTCTTTCATCATAACATTTACTCAGGAGATGTTTCAGTGGGCTGTGATTATTTAATTAGCAAGGCATGTGTAAAGGTTAGGATGTTATATCAACAATCTTAAGAGCAAAAGTATTTAGAAAGAATGAACTCATTCCAGTGGCAGACTCCTAGGGGAGATTTGTTGTGCCAGCTAAAACTAGAATGAATCACACTGCAGTGTCTATACAGGAAAGCTCCTCTTGCAGCATTACTCATGGGAAGAAGGCACCAGTAGGTATTGGGAGGGAGCGGTTGTGATTGTAGCTCTGTGTCAAATGTCAAGCTGCCAGGCCCCTGCCTTCAAACATCACTGTATTAGTTAGAAGAACTCTATTCAGGAGTGATTGTTTACCCACAGGATCCCATACAATTGAAAAAGTTGATCATATCAGTGTCTGATTTCATGGCAGTATGAAAATGTGGTGAGTTTCTTGCTTGTAGGCCTTTTCACTGCAAGCAACCATCATAATACATGGCAAGGACAAAGTCTGGGAAGGTACTTTTAAAAGTAACTGGTTATAAATCCAAGGTCTAAGAAAGTAGTTAGGAACCATTATAGTTACAATTTTAAACCTCATGTCCTATCAAAAAAAATTTTAAAAGGAAAGGAAAGGAAAGGAATTTATTTTCTGATCTCCATGAGCATGCCACTGTGTGACAGTGTATAAAAACGCTCAACGTAGTTTGGGGTATTTCCTGGTACCGAATAAAGATATTTTACATTATCCAGACACCAAAAGCCAGAAAACACTTTCATATGAGGTAGATCATTTGCTTCCAGTAGGTGTCAGCCCTCTTTGTTTTCTCCTCCTCTCCCTCCTCCTCTTCACTAGAGATGTAACGAGAATGATTTCTTTGTCTTAAAGAAAACCCTGCAGCTGTTATTTCCAATTCCAACAAAAATAACCTTGTTTTGAACCCCCAAATTAGGAGATCAATATAAACCCTGAAGCAAAATAGCTGTGTTCATTTATTTGAATGAAGAAAGGCAATCTTCTACCCCAATTATGAAAGGGTATCTGCAGAGGGAAACAGTCCCCGTTGAAGTGCCATTCGTTGTGCAGCTGTGTAGAGAAAAAAAAAAGATGTCACTTTGATCCTTACAAACAAATTTCCCACAAGTGGTGCCATGCCTACTGGTTTCTTCTGTACTATACTGCAGAAGTAAAAGCACCCTCTTGGTGCAATTATTTAGGTTTTTATATATATATTTGCTCAGAAAGAGGAGGAAAGGCTCAAGTATAGGTGCATGGTCCCGATTAACTAAACCCAGCTCTGCCTCTTCACATTTTGTGCCGTTCACAACATGTCAGAATACACCAGTTCATTTCTGTTAACTCTCAGTAGGAAGAATTCCCTCCATCTTGATTCACTGAAGATGACTCTGGACTGGGAGTGTAGCTAAGATAAGTGGAGAGAGGACATTGCTTTCCAATTAAGAATTTTGTCTCCAAATAAATTTTTCCTTCAGTCCCCAAATTTGTATCATTTCAGAGAGTGAGACATTGAAAATTATTCACACGTAAAACTTTTTACATTCACTGAGATCACATTCCGTTGATCACTCTGTTTGCCCTTTTTCTTTGGATGTCTAAACTGTATTTATAAATGTGCTATAGTTGTTTTAAGTTACTGCAATGCTCAGAATTTGGGGTCTGAAGGAAAATTTCATTGGGGCTTAGAATTCTTAGTTGGGGACAACACTCCTTGTAGGTACCCCCTCTGCTCTGGACTGCTCTAGACTGTTAAAATGTTGTGTTCCAACCAAACGATCAAAGTCAAAAAACATAAGAATAGTATGATAGAAAAAAACTCTGAACTTTCTTGTAAAATACGGTATTTTCTGAACCTGTGAATTCCACTGTGCCCACAGAGGATGAAATTTGGGTCTCCCCCAAAAGAGAAACAGAACACATCACTTCTATTTTGTTGTATCTTTGCTGGGAGAGAGGTTAGCATGTGACTGTTTTCATCCCAATACCAAAAACAAAAACAAAAAAAAACCCAGAGGTAAAAAGCATGTTGGGACTTTTTTTTTTTTTTGCTTTCAGCCATGTTCAATGTGCAGAAAAACAGTCTTGCATCTAGAGGAACGGTGGTTGAAGTCTGTTGATTTGTCTACAATTCTTGAAGTGATGATGCTATATAAAATGCCTGGGGGACTAAAATGTCCTGCTATGGTGGTTTGAAACTTTCTCTGTTTTTCATCCTATTTTTAATCCTTCTTTAAAAAAGAAAGAAAGAAAGAAAGAAAGAAAGAGAAAAATCTGCATGCAACTGGAGCTCAGCTATGCTCCAAAATACTCTCTCCTCCCATCCACATGAATATCTCCCTGTATGATTTTTGCCCACGGTTGGTGGGGCTGTAAGATAAAGCCTTCTCCATAGCTGCCCCTATACAGTGGAACTCCCTTCCCAGAAAGGCCAGAATGAACCCTGCTTGTCCTTCCATCAGCAAGCTAAAACCTTTTTATAGCAATAGGCTTTTAAAACAGAAAGTTTTTAAAGGAGAATCTAGTGGGTGCTGCACTGTTTTAAACTGAACTGTTTTTAATAGTTTTTTTTACCTTTTTTAAATGGCATTTTATTCTTTTAACTTGAATTGCTTGGATAGGTATCACTCAAACCTGGTGGGATGAGGCTCATGATTGGATTGCCGTAATAGAGGGGGACAATCTATTTGAGAGAAATAGACCAAACAGGAAGGGAGAAGGAATAGCATTCTATGGCCCTTTCCACACGTGGAGGGAGAAATGGGGCAAAGCATGCAGAAACGGAGCTTACCTGAAGCCGGGTAAGTCCATCGCCACGAGGAGCAGCGCGCGTTCGCCGCTCCACACTCCTGTGGCGCCCGGTGGCGTCTGGCAGCATCCAAAATGGCGGCTTACAACTGGTGGAGGCTCTCCACCAATCGGAGAAGATCGCCAGCCGGAAGCCTGCCCCCGGCAGATCTGCAGGCACGCACTTGTGCACGCCTGCAAATCTACACTGGGGCGCCGCAACAGGGTGGTATGGGGCTGCACGCTTGTGTTTAATAAAAACCACTTGGAAAGCAGTTTTTAAAAACACGCGGCGCCACCACTTCCAGCCGCTTCAGGGCAGTTTGAGGTATAGAACCTCAAAATTAAAACTGACCCTGCACACTCCAAGGTGTGGACTACCTCCAGTTGAGGTCGCCCTACACCGTTTTATTAACCCCCTGTGAAAAGGGCCTATGTCAAGGATGTTTTTGCCAGTGATTTAAATTCTGGAAGTCAGGTTGAGATAATCTGGGTAAAAATTAAGGGTGAGAGATAAAACAGGGATGTTATTTTGGGGTTCTATTACAGACCCTCAAGTCAGATGGAGGACTTGGATGAGGTCTTCCTAAAACAGATGACCACACATACAGAAAAAAAGAAAGAGATAGTAGTAACAGGAAATGTCAACTATCCTGATATTTGCTGGAAGTCAAATTCTGCCAAGAATATCAGGTCCAACAAATTCCTAATTTACCTTACTGACAATTTCATTGTCCAAAAGGTAGAAGAGGCAGCAAAGGAATCCATCGTATCCCAGGCAGACCAGAGAGTCAATTAGCAAGCAGCAGAGCAGAGCTTACCCATAAAAGCAAGAGCAGGAGTAGTCCAACCAAAGTTCAAGTTCCAAAACAAACAAATCCCAAAGCAAATCCAAGTCATTGTCAAATAAGCAGAGATCCAAGATAGTCAGGAATCCAGAGACCATAACACAAGGATTCAACCACCAGGAAGATCAACTGTCAACCCTGAAAGGGATGGGCCAGCTGGTTGCCTTTATCCACTAATAATATTGCCACAAGTGTTACCTTATTAAGGCTCATTTGTTATTTAAACAAGCTGAGTGGCAGAGCCCCTCTTTCTGGTATCATCTCTCTTGCATGGTAAGAGTCTGTTTTGTCTCATTTTCTGATATTTATTCTCCCTGCTCAGGCCTCTGCTGTTGGTGTTATCTTCCACTGAGCAAGCTTCTGGGGAAACTTCTGCCTCAGATTCAGAATCCTCCTCACTGTCAAGGTCTCCAAGGCAGGGCATGATAGGATCAGCTATTGTGGACCTGATCCTAACCAACAGTGATGACCTGATGAATGGAGTTGGAAGTGGTGGGATTCTTAGGTAAAAGTGACCATGTTCTCCTGGAGTTTGTTATATAGCAGAAATTGAAGGCAAGTGCATTCAGACATGAATTCTAGACTTTAAGAAAGTAAATTTAGCAAAATATTAGGTGCCATCCCATGGTCAAGCATACTAAAAGAGAAGGGAGTTTATGATGGATGGGAGTTTCTTAAAAGTGAGATATTGCAGGCACAGTTTCAAACAATTCCACTGAGGAGAAAAAAATGAGATATGTCTAAAGAAACCAGGATGGATGTCTTAACAACTTTTAGATGAACTACAATTTAAAAGGTCCATAAAAAAAATGGAAAAAGAGGAATTCACCAAAGAAGAATTCAAACAAATAGCCAGCATGTGTAGGGAAAAAGTCAGAAAAGCTAAAGCATAAAACAAGCTCAGCCTTGCTAGAGAGGCTAAAAATAATAAAAAGAGCTTTTTTGGGTTATTTCTGCAGCAAAGGGGAAAACAAGTAGATGGCAGGACTGCTGCAAGGAGAGGATGGAGAAGTGATAACATGGGACAAAGAAAAGGCAGATCTACTCAACATCTTCTTTGCCCTCATTCTTCTTACCCTAAAAATCTGGGGGTCCCAGAGGGACACTTCGATATGCTCCAAGTGATGGGGAAGGTAAGCTCAACGGAGCACAAGCAATAGCAATGCGAGAGGCAGGGTAACCTAGCGAGATCTTTTATCCAGTTTTTACGGGGTCAGGCCCAGTCAGAAATCACACAAAAAGATCCAGTGAATAACTTTATTAAACAGTAGTAGCACTCATCAACGCAAACACTCACACACACATCCAAGGGCTAAAGAGAAATAAAAGAGTAGAAATAAGATAGAGGGATTGTTGAAGGATTCGTAGTTTGACTGATACTGCACCTTTTTCTGAAGTCCTTGGTCCAGGAAAGCAGCAGAAGAATTGGAATGCAGCAAAAAGACGCTGAAGGAACCATGCGGCTGCCAGGAGAGGGAACAGTCAGTTGGTATGACGGGGAGGTATCCAAAGAACTAGTCAAAAACGGGGACTATTTGTAGGAAAAATTTACCCTGAGGGCAAATCTTCTCCCGAGGAGAACAAAGGGGACAGCAACAGAACAACAACTTCACACCGGCACCTCTTTGATATTGGAAGATAACAAGGTGTTATCCAAGTATCGGGATCTTCCACTGCTTTGGATTGCAGTGTGAATTTATGCAGATGGTCCTTGCCTGATAAGATTTTATTGCTTCCAGTGCCCAACTTTGTGGGAAAAACTCTTAATCTCTTCAAGTTGGCTCCTTAAAGGCTGAGGACCTTTTGTCCACAGTGGGTTGGCATAGCTGTGACTACGTGACTGGGGAGTTTACTGGCCTGACCTGGTTCTTTCGATCACACAACCGTTGTTGCCTACGTGCTCATCCAGGTGACCTCTCTGGTGGATTAGATTAGGTTTTATATCAAAGTTGTAGATCTCGGGACAGGGTTTACCAAGGGGGCAACATACTCTCCCCTAAAGAAAAATAGTGTTTAACCAGGAGAAAATGGAACAGATGATGTAATCAGAGAAATACAGCATGGAATAGGTAAAGAAGTGGCAAAGGACTACCTGGCTACTCTTAATGAATTCAGTTCACCAGGGCCAGATGAACTATATCCAAGGGTAATAAAAGTACTGTCAGAAGTAATTTCAGAGCCACAGACAATAATCCTTAAGAGTTCCTGGACGTAAGGAGAAGTCCCAGCAGACTAGAGGAGGGTAAATGTTGTCCCATCTTCAAAAAGGAAGAAAAAAGAGAACCCAAACAATTATCACTTAGTCAACCTGATATAAATACCTGGAAGAGTCCTAGAGCAGATCATTAAACAGACAATCTGTAAGCACTTAGAAAGAAATGCCATAATCTCTAAAAGTCAATATGTCTTTCTCAATATGTGTTTCTCAGAAACAAGTCATGCCAGACTGATCTCCTCTCTCTCTCTCTCTCTCTCTCTCTCTCTTTTGCTTTTGATAGAATTACAAGCTTGGTGGATGAGGGAATGCTGTGGATGTAGTGTATCTTGATTTCAGTAAAGTCCTTGGCAAGATCTCTCATGATATTCTTGCAAGCAAGATAGTAAAATGTGGGTTAGACAACACTATAGTTAGGCAGATTTGTAATTTGCTGACCAGCCAAACACAAAGGATGCTCACCAATGGCTCCTCTTTATCCTGGAAAGAAATGACTAGTGGGTAGGCCCAGTGCTATTCAACATCTTTATCAATGACTTGGATGACGGAATAGAGAGCATGCTCATCAAATTTGCAGATGATACCAAATTAGGAGAGATAGCTGATAGCTGAAAGGACAGGATCAGAATTCAAAATGACCTTTATAGATTAGAGAGCTGGGCCAAAGCTAACAAAATTAATTTTAACAAGGAGAAATGTAGGGTACTACCTTTAGGGGAAAAGAATGAAATGCATAGATATAGGATGGATGACAGCTGGCTTGAAAACAGTACCTATGAAAGAGATCTAGGAGTCTTAGTGGACCACAAGTTGAACATGAGTCAACAGTGTTGTGTGGTAGCTAAAAAAGCCAATGCGATTTTAGGCTACATCAATAGGGCCCTTTTCGCACACCAGTCCTGTTGCAAAATGGCCTCGGGAGTGTCGCGCGATTGCAAGGACCATTCCACCTGACTTTCTTGCAATTGTGTGACGCTCCCGAGGCCATTGGGGGTGATCACACATTATATCATTCTCGGCTCATTGCCAAAAATGATGCATGATCGTGCATCCCTCCCATGCCCCACATGCACTTACCTTACATGCGGAGGCTCTGGACATGCGGCCATCACACTTACTCCCCCTCCGGCACAGCCTGGGAAGGCACCTGGCTGCGCTGCAGAAGGAAGGGGCAGAGCGCTCATGCTTCCTTCCGTCCAGCTCGGAGCTGGTGTGGAGGGGAAGCAGAGGGGATGCAAATGCCTCCTGGATGAGGCTTTTTGCGCAATCCCTGCACAACACCAGGGGCACCAGGCAAGGTGAGAAAAGGACGAGATCAAGGGAAGTAAAAATACCACTCTATTCTGCTTTGGTCAGGCCTTAGCTGGAATACTATGTCCTGTTCTGGGCACCACAGCCAAAAAAGGATATTGACAATCTGGAATATGTCCAGAGGAGGGCAACCAAAATGGTGAAGTGTCCTTAAACCATATACTATGAGAAGCAGCTTAGGGAACTAGGAATGTTTAACCTGACAAAAAGAAGGTTAAGAGGTGACATGATAGCCATGTTTAAATATTTGAAGGGATGCCACGTTGAACACAGAGCAAGCTTGTTTTCTACTGCTCTAGAGACAAGGACACAGAGCATTGGATTCAAACTACAAAAAAAGAGATTTCAACTGAACATCAGGAAAAATGACAGAAAGAGCCATTTGACAGTGGAATATTTTGCCTTGGAGTGTGGTGGAGTCACCTTTTTTTGGAGGTTTTTAAACAGAAGCTGGATGGACATCTGTCGGGAATGCTTTGATGGTGTATTCCTGCATGGCAGGGGCTAGGACTCAATAGCCATTGTGGTCTCTTCCATCTCTATGATTCTATGACATTGTAAATAGTTTAATTCTATTTTAATTCACTTTTTCTATGTTTTTAATGGTGTTGTTCTTTTAAATTGTAAACTATTTTGAATCCAAATTTTGTGAGAAAAGCAGGATACAAATAAATATCATCATCATCATCATCATCATCATCATCATCATCTCAAAAACCAAAACAGAACATGGAGCAGAGAGCATGAGCCAGCACTTGCATCATGTGCTATTCCTTCTCCTGACAGAGGTGTGGTACCTCCATCCGCATATCTTGTAGATGATCCAAGGCCCTTTCCACACGGGGGTAATAAAACGTTTTAGCGCAGTGTAGCGCGATATCTGACGGAGGTCTTCCATACCTTAAAGTGCACTGAGTCGTCTTTAATTTCCAAGTTCCACACGTCAATCCGTTCAGAAACGTCTCCAACTGTGCTTGCACGTGCTTTTTAAAAACCGGAAAAAAGTGTTTCTTTTCCCCGTGATCCGCGCAATCACATTCTTGCTCACTTGTGTGGAAGCGCAGATACGCGCTGATTCGCCCCTGAGATGAACGGGGCGGGCCGTGGGCGTGGACAGCTTCGGCGGTTGGCCCGCCCCACA
>CAOKZL010003904.1:0-61268 GCA_948472985.1 Iguana delicatissima
AAAGGTGGGCCTTCATTTTCCTGGAAGGCGCCATGGCGCTCCTGCTCCCTTGTGCAGATTGGCAGGCTCCCACCAGTGCGAGGGCGGGCTTTAGGCGTGGCGAGCTTCAGCGGTTGGTTGGGACCCACGACCAACGGGAAGCCGCCATTTTGGAAACTGGAAGCCGCCATTTGGGGAAGCCAGAAGCCGCCATTTGGGAAGCCGGAGCGGTGCGGATCTGTACGGGCCTCGGCCAAGGAGGGGCTTCGGGGACAGTCCACATTGCTCCGGACCCCAGAAGAAGCGGCTGGTGACGGCACGGAGCGGTTCCCTCGCCGCGTGCGGAAAGGGCCTCGTAAGCGCCATCAGGCCGAGCGGTCAGGGCGGCGCTTTTCGGAACAAACCGTCCTCACGCGTTGCCCACAGTTGCACTGTTGGTGGCTCTTGTCTATTTTGATTTTTTTTAAAAAATAACAACTGAAGTGTATTGATTGTGCCACCACACAACGAGAATGACTTTCCAGCCTGCTTGGTCCTGCTGAGTGGCCATGTTAAGGGGGGGGGGGTTCTGAATGCTGCAGTCTGGAAAAGTAACTTTTCCAGGTTCTACAGTAGCCCAGCTTTCCCTAACCTGGTGCTTGCAGATAGGTCGGCTTGCTCTCTCCCTCTTCTCCCCCGAGTACGGACATCAGCCGTTTTGGCCGGGGAGGATGGGACTTGTGGCTCAGGGCACCTGGGGGCAGCAGGCTGGGAGAGGCTGGCATTTGGGGGAGCATCTTGAGCATCGGTCCAAAGGGTGCATCTACATGCTGGGTTTGTGCGAAGAAGAGGCTCAGAACTTTTTTCTTTTTCTTTTTAATAGATGTTTTGACATGCTTTTAATATTATCAGATTTACCTCCCATGTGTGGGCTGAGGTCTCAGGTGCCTAAATTCTGGAAGGAACATTTTGCAAATGGACGCATCAAAGGTATGGATGCATGCAAAGACCCAAGCCGTGATTTTGCTACCCAATTTGCAAACCTGTTCTAAGTATGGAATTAAGGTTGGAAGTTCAGGATCCTTCTAGGCCCTGAAATTTCCAGACCAAGATCAGGGACGCAGAGATGAAAGCCTCTGGGCATATCCTCACACATTGTACATTAAGTACCAACCCCAGTTTAAGTAGAATTTTGAAAGAGAATTTTAAAGATGACTCTAAAGATGAGGCAGAATGGTCTCCAGTGCAATCTTATTTTCAAATGCATACTTGATCGCTTAGCTCTATAACATTCAGATCTTTTGAATGTGAAATGTAATTGTACAGCAATGAATGTTAATTGACTTATTTACGCCTGCTGCATTATTATGTCATGTATAGTGTATTTACTAGACTGAGTTAGTATGTAGCATGATATGAAATCATATATGTATATATCGGCAGAAAACAGATGGCAGTTAGATACCTAGGAAGATTCTATGGAATCCTGGGGTTTGCAGTTTAGGGAGGGGCTTTTAGAATTCTCAGCCAGAGAACTCTTGGGCCTGTCTTGAATAGGCCAGTTGCTATGCAGATGGAGGCCTAGCAGCAAGGAGGAGGGCAATGTCTTTCCTTCAGGAACCCAACCTCTGTAGGTTAATAATTTTGAATACAGATTGGATTGGGGAATATGGGGAAAAGTTACAGGTTCTGGACAAGACAGTTTGGGGAATTAGAGACACAAGATCTCAAATCTTTCTAAGAAGTATTACCTATGAGAAAATAAAATCCTAGGCAATGCCAGGTATATATGCTAGTATAAAACAGAAGAAAAAGAGAGGAATAAAAGGAAAAAGACATACAGTCAGCCCTCCATATCAGTAGATTCTGTACCCACTGATCCACAGATTCACCGTATCCACACTTTATCCACAGATTCAACCAACCACAACTTAAAAATATTTTAAAAAATCCAAAGAGCAAATTTTGATGTTGTCATTTTATATAAAGGACGCGATTTTACTACATCATTGTATGTAATAGGACTTGACCAGCCATGAACTTTGGTAACCATGCAGAGTCCTGGCACCAAACCCTAGTTGATACCAAGGGCCCATTGGGTAACTAAAGCAGAGCAGGGTTCTGACCAGCCCCCAGTCCCGATTGTAGTGAAAATAAATATTTAAAAAGAGAACAAATTCTTCTTCTTCCATTACTGAGCCAGCTAAATAATCCTCCTAAAGTTACTAATAACCATCACCACAAATTATTACATTGTTAATTTCTTATTGCTCAAAGAAAATCCATAAACAGTTTCCAGTCTTTCAAAAAATCTGCTGGAACGTGTCCAGGAGAGGACAACCAAAATTGTGAAGGGTCTGCAAACCATGAAGTCGTGCAAGGAGCAGCTTAGAGAGCTGGGAATGTTTAGCCTGGAGAAGAGAAGGTTAAGCGGAGACATGATTGCCATGTTTAAATATTTGAAAGGATGTCATACTGAATATGGAGCAAGCTTGTTTTCTGATGCCCCAGAGCCTAGGACAAGGAGCAATAGATTCAAGCTGCAGGAAAGGAGATTCCACCTGAACATTAGGACGAATATCCTGAGGGTAAAAGCAGTTTGACAGTAGAATATGCTGCTGCCTCAGAATGTGGTGGAATCTCCTTCTATTAAGGTTTTTAAAGAGAGACTGGATGGCCCTCTGTTTGGAATCCTGTGATGGTGTCATTTCACACAATGGAAAAATGAAAAATGATAATTAGCCTATCAATAAAATTATAACCAGCTTCAGCTGTCACTGTTAAAAAGAATCAAACAATAGACTATAGTGTATTATGCACAGCTCTCTCGCCTGGCACAGTTGGTCTTCAAAAGCATACCTTAACAACAACTACAGCAATAAAGAAACAATTCTTAACCTTACTGCAGAGGAAAGGGGGAGTATAACTTCTCTGTGCAGGGAGTTCCACAACCTGGGAGCAGCCACCGAGAGTACCCTGTCTCCCATGAGTTATAGAGCTAGAAGGGATCCCATGGGTCATCCAATCCAGCCCCTTTCTTCCGCCCAGGACGACACAGTGCAATCTTGACAGATGGCCATACAGTCTCTGTATAAAAATCTGGGGCAGGCAGAACAGACCAGGACTGGGGTGGGCAAGGCAATTTCTCACCCACTGGGGACAAGGAGTGTTTACTCAGAGGTAAGCCATGCTGTGCTCCAGGGAGACGTGGTCTTGTTGTGTGGCTCCCCAACTTCTTGTGATGCTAAGGCAGTGTGGTGTAGTAGTCTGAGTGTTGGGCTATGACTCTGAAGCCCAGTGTTCAGTTCCTTGCTCATCTGTGGAAATTCACTGGGCAACCTTGGGCACATGACAGTCTTCCAGAGTTTGTTTTTTCTTTTTTTTTCTGGCAAGATTTGTAACTGGATCACAGACCGAACCCAAAAGGTGCTCCTCACCCACGGCTGCTTTTCATCCTGGAGAGAGGTGACTGGTGGGGTGCCACAGGGATCTCTCCTAGGCCCAGGGCTGCTATCCAACATCTTCATCCATGACTTGGATGAAGGAATGGAGGGCATGCTGATCAAATTTGCAGATGATGCCAAATTGGGAGGGGTTGCTAATGCCCCACAGGACAAGATCAGAGTTCGAAAGGACCTTGACAGATTGGAAAACTAGGCCAAAGCTAACAAAATGAGTTTCAACAGAGAGAAATGTAAGGTCCTATACTTAGGCAGAAAAAATGGAATGCACAAATATAGGATGAGGGACGCGTGCCTGGACAGCAGTCCGTGTGAAAGGGATCTAAGAGTCTTGATAGATCACAAGCTGAACATGAGCCAGCAGTGTGATGCGGCAGCCAAGAAAGCCAATGTGATTCTTGGTTGCCTCAGTAGGAGTATGTTGTCTAGATCAATCAAGGTAATGGTACCACTCTATTCTGTTTTGGTCAGACCTCATCTGGAATCCTGTGTCTAGTTCTGGGCACCTCAATTCAAGAAGGACATTGACAAGCTGGAGTGTGTCCAGAGGAGGGGGGACCAAAATGGTGGAGGGTCTGTGGAAGCCATGAAGCCCTATGAGGAACAGCTGAGGGAGCTGGGGATGCTTAGTCTGCAGAAGAGAAGGTTAAGGGGGACATGAGAGCCATGTTTAAATATTTGAAGGGATGTCATGTTGAAGATGGAGCAAGCTTGTTTTCTGCTGCTCCAGAAACTTGGACATGGAGTAATGGATTCAAGCTGCAGGAAAGGAGAATCCACCTGAACCTCAGAAAGAACTTCCTGACGGTCAGGGCTGTCCGGCAGTGGAATCTGCTGCTTCAATTGAGTTTGGTGGAGTCTCCTCCTTCTTTGGAGGTTTTTAAGCAGAGGCTGGATGGCTGTTGGGAATGCTTTGATATGTTTTCCTGCATGGCAGATGGGGGTTCGACTGGATGGGCCCTGGGATCTCTTCCGACTCTGTGTCTATGAAAAGAGAAAGAGAGAGATTGAGAGAGAGAGAGAGAGAGAGAAAGCATTGTCTCTCCTGGAAGTCCCCAAACAGCTCACTATTTTTGAAACTGTTTGACTTCTCCTTTGCCCCCAGCACTGTTGTGTTTTCTTTTTTTTAGTACTTCTTGAGATCCTACATTCCAGTTCCTGTCTGCCAACTTCAGGAATCCATAGCTAGGTTGCAGAAATGCAACAAAACCCGGTTAATGAAACATCCGGCAAGCATGCTCTTGGGCCTTTTACATGAACGCAAGGTGCTTCTATTGTGCATTGGGAAGTTCTGATGCCCTTTGGGCACTCCCGTGGCATTTCAGCGTTTCCTAGCTGGGGTGCGGACATGCATCGGGGCCGGCCCAATGTGTATCAGTGTCCCTTGCGCTTCAGTCTGTGGCTGATCAGTCACACCAATGGCTCCCATTGGACAAGAGATGTCCGTACATTGTAATGGCATGGCAACCCTAGGTAAGTGGTACCCAACCTTTTTTTGACTTGTGTACCCCTTGGCAGCCTATTTCCAAAAATCATATCCTTCATATTAGCAAAATGTGTGTAATAAATGTAGTTGCTGCTATTTCAGATTTATATGTTGTTACTGTAAATAAATAGCTCAATAATATTACAAAAAAGCAGTGGAACAATACGACTGGCCTGCCACGTTTGTCAGGTTTGGGGTACAGGACCCTCACAAAAGTGGGGAAATGACAAATATCAAAATGTGTATGGGAAAGGGGCCAGGATATGGTGGGGAGAGCGGGCACCCAGAGTCCAAGCTGGGTCAGAGAACGGAGAGGGAAAGGGAGTGGGTTGGCATGTTTGCCCTGTGTTTCCTCTCTCTCAGCCCATCTCCTTCCTTGGGTGTGGGGGGAGCAGCAGGAAAGGCCTTGTGATGCTGAGAATTTGGGCCGCAGTCCGTCCTTAGCTGGCGAGGCAGCGGCTGGCAAAAGAGGAGGAGGGAGAAGGGGCAGCCCAGAGAAAGGTTTTTAAAAAGAGATGTGGTCTGATCAGAGCCACCAAAAGGGAAGGCTTCCCCAAAAAAGAAGTGCCTGGGGTGGGGGTCAAGGGTTGCTGAAACTCTTAAACAATCAATTCTGCAGGAAAGCTGCAGGAAAGGAGATTCCACCTGAACCTCAGGAAGAACTTCCTGATGGTCAGGGCTGTCCGGCAGTGAATATGCTGCCTCGGAGGGTGGTAGAGTCTCCTTCTTTGGAGGTTTTTAAGCAGAGGCCGATTGTTACCACCGCGAACTGACCTGGCCTTTGGTGAAACGCCGATATCATTTTTGATATCGTAATTCGGCCATACTCTGCCACCAGCCAAGCGTTTGTGAGGCCTGCCGAACAAGCGCAAAGCTAGGCATGGATGATAATTGTTGCTCTCACCAAATACCAGGTATTGCCAGATCTGCTTCAGGGGGAGACCTCCCTATACAAACACCCTCATCACGAATGCACAGTGAAACAAAAGGACTCTCTACCTGAGAAGGCACCTTGGCGAGCTAGGCAATTAACCGCCAAGCTAGCCGCATCTACATACCGGCCAAACTATTGTCAATTCAGCATATAATCCAATCATGCAAAGTCTGACCTTTCGGAGGCTTTGTCTCCAACCCAAAACTTATTGTTCTCACCCGAGACCAAACTAGCCCGCGGTCGTTCTTTCCCTATAAAAATCCCCCGCTTTGAGAGCTCTTTGGACTCGCTTGGACTGCGTTGGACTTCACTCTCCTCCTTGCTGCCGCTCCTTCCACGAGCTCCCCTCGGCCGCCGTGCTGAGCTTCCTCTCTTCAATTGGCGTCTGCAGGACTGAGGAAAGGTGGCGTATTACCCATTCCCCTAAACTTCCCTTTTCTTTTTCTAGTTAGGAGTGTGCTTGTGTTTTTCTTATTTTTGTTCAATAAATCTTGTTCGTTATTTTGAAACTTTCTGGCTCCTCACTGACCTGACCCCGTAGACATAGGACAAAAGATCCTGCTGCGTTACCCTGCCTCTCGTTAGTCAAGAGAGTGCTCCAGCTAATTTCCCCCATCTTTGTAGGTTTGTTTGGTCATTTGGGTGCCCCTCCCGGGACCCCCAATTTACAGGGTGAGGGGGCCCTTCCTCTACCTCGGAATGGTGGAGCAACACGGGCAATCCCGGTATCCCTAATTCGAGAAGGAGTTGCAAACCTCCTCAAATCGGGCGGTACTGACGTAGGGAACGGTCAGTGAGCAGTTTTAGATCGCAGTTAGGCAGGTTAGTGTGTGTGCGTGAGTCCTGTGGGTTTGCTTAGCCTTTCTATCGGGTGGACGCTGTACCCTTCTTGTCTTGTCCTAGGAACCACCTCCCCATCTTGGGTCTATCGTGGGCTGGGATCCAAAGCGTTAGGACGCTAGCACGTTAGGAACAGTCCACACACATTCAACACCTTAGCAGCAAGGCACACTGAAGCACATTGTGGAAAGGAGTCAGTCCCAACTCCTTTCATCATTCCCTTGTGTAGCCTCCCTTTTGGTAGTTGAGTTTAGCTTGATTTGGTATTGGAGAAGGCACGGGTGGTGATTCCCGGCTTCTCAGTTTTGCGGGTGCGTCCCGTTTTTGCCAGCTGGCTAGGATTGGGTGGTGAATCCCAACCTAGCTGTGAGTTTTAGCGGTTTAGCCCGAGGTAGAGGAAGGGCCCCCTCACCCAGAAAACCAGAATAGGGACGGTTCAGTTTTGGGTTCCTTGTCCCTCTTTCCCCGCGCTTGGCCAGGCGGCGTAATAAGTTCCTTTGAGTTCGTCACCCCCCCCTTGGGTCCTAGGTGGGCCCCCTGTCCCTGAACCGTTGGCCTTGTCCTTTTGTTGCCAGTGCTGTCGAGATGCAGAACTGGGCCTGGACATACAAAAGTGACCTTTGTTTGGACAGGCTGGAGTTTGGTTCCTTTTCCCTCTTCCCTAGCAAAGTTCCAGTGAGTTCGTTTTCCTTAGCAACCCCAGGGGTCTAGGTCAGTGGTTCTCAACCTGTGGGTCCCCAGATGTTTTTGCACTTCAGCTCCCAGAAGCCCTGAGTATTGACCATAGTGGCTGGGGCTTCTGGGAGCTGAAGTCCTAAAACATCTGGGCACCCACAGGTTAGAACCACTGGTCTAGGTGATCCTCCCCGTCATTCCAGGTCCTGGTCCCGTATTATAGTGGAAGAATTGTTGTTGTGCTTCTGCAGGAAGCTTTTGTGTTGTGTAGTTGTTGTGTTGTGTTGCGTCGTGTAGTGGGATGGCTAAGGAGAGCCCTGTTGCAGTTAAGGACCTCATGTGTGAGGAGGAGGTCCATGGGAAACTGGAGAGATGGGTCTTAGGTAAGGGAAAGTGCCCCTGGAAGCACTCTGTCTTCCAGACAGCTGATCCTTTTACCTCTCTCCGTGAAGCGTACGCCCTGGCGCGTAAATCAAAGAACCCATTCGGGCCTTCGAAGGATTCGTTGGCAGCTTGGGGACTTTGGCTTGCGGCTAGAGATGCTAGTAGTGCCCTAGTTGAGACCCGGGGGAAGCTAGCAGAGATGGAAAAGGAGAATGCCCGGCTTCATGCCGAGATTGAGACCTTGCGGGCGGACAAGGTAACTTTTGCGTCCGTTGCGCAGGCCTCTGCCCAGAAGCTTAGCGATGTCACCCTAGTCGCCCAGACTTGGGAGAAGAAAGCACGCGCCTTAGAGGCCGAGCTTGATCATGCCAGGTCTGCGGCTCGCTTTATGGTCAACCAGGTTAAGGAACAGCAGGAGGCTGTTAGTCACACGGCTTGCCACCAACAAATTGCTGCCCTGGAGAATCAGCTCCAGACGCATAAAGCCTTGATTTCGGCGGTGTGTCCGGAGCTGCTCCCTAGTTTTGCCCATGAGGACCCTTTGCCGGCAGATGCTGGCCAGCCCCTCCCGAAACTGCAAGCCCCAGGATTCCATAGGATGTTGCAAGTGGAATCATTGTGCTATAACAGTCCAGTGCAGAAATGGCCTTAGTCCTATACAAAAGCACATGTAGGAAAAAGAAGCACTAAAATTGCACGGCATATTACGTAGCTGTTTCTATCACTTTAAAATACATTCAGTGGGTCTTTATTTCTCCAAACATCCACTTTATCAAAAATGCAGGTCAACCTAGCCTGCATTATAGGGGACTTTTACATGGATTGGAGAAGAAAATTTACAAGAAGAAAAGACTTCCTATTTTATTTACGGAATCATTATTAATCAGCATAGTAGACATGTGTGTGTGTGTAAATCAGCCACAATTCTTTGTTCTGAAACATCTCTGTTTCTACATAAAGTGATCAAGAAGCACCTCTACAAATCTACAGCTTTTCTAGAATGCAATAAACACAACCCCTTCATTCAATCTCCCTTTACCACCATTCTGACAAAAATCATACAAATAATTTCTCAGCTAACAAGCATATCAAAATGGCCTTAAAAATTAAGCAAGAGACGGAAAATAATGCATACCAATATGAATACGATTATACCCAGCCATCAAAAGTCCCATAACATTTATGTTGCAAATCTAACACCAAAACCTCCTGGCAAATGAGAGGGGGGAAGTCTGAGACCCTCTAAAGATATGGAAATATTAACCAGAAATAAACTTCCTAATAAATAAGTCTAATTTGAAAACCATGATACAGTAACTTCTGGTTAGCAGTCAGCGATGAACCTTG
The DNA here is from genome assembly GCA_948472985.1 of Iguana delicatissima. Taxonomy (NCBI): domain Eukaryota; kingdom Metazoa; phylum Chordata; class Lepidosauria; order Squamata; family Iguanidae; genus Iguana; species Iguana delicatissima. The sequence goes on from CAOKZL010003904.1 coordinate 9,086, forward strand.
GTTCCCACATGTATTCCTTCAGCAATGAGGGATAGCAATAGGGTTACAGAACCGATGCTGAAAACCTCGGTGTTGGCCAAGTAATGTCAGGATAATTTTAAGGAGGACACGGGGCTAACAACTGGAACAACCTTTAAAGTCAACTAGAATCCAAACTGGAGGACTTTAGTTAAGCAGATACAAAAGGCAAAGATGGGAGCGGGGGGCTGACCCTCCGAGTCCTTCCGATGTTCTTCCAATGGGGTCCGCTGGCCCCCACAGTGGTCTCTGCCTCTGCCAAGCCCCAAAATATGACACAGGTGAGGGGGTGTGGTTATGCAAATGAAGCAGGGGAAGCTCCGCCTCTCCAGAGCCAGAGCAGGCTCCCCTGGGTGGCCACTGGATGGCAACCAAGTCTGGAGGGGCTACAGGAGTTGGAAGGATGCAGGCAGGGTGAACAAGAGGAGGGCCGTGATGGGACCCCCGAGGACTCCTGCACTGGACTTGGTTGAAGTGGAGAGATCATTGTGCTGCATCTCCTGGATTTGGGCCTCACACTCCTCCCTGGGGAAGGGAAAAAATGGTTAATCAGGAGGACAAGTCCACCACGCACTGGGATGGAGAGAGGTGGTGGCTTCCCTTGAATTCCCTCTCCCAGGAACACCCGCAGGCAGGAAAGATTGGAGGATGGACCTCAGGGGCTGGCCGTAAGTCTCCAGTTTCCATGGCTCATCTCAGGCAGAAGATGAGGGCCTAAAGGCTCCAATTTTGGGGGCCCGGCTCTGTGCCCAAGAAAAGGGCTGCCCGCCACTCTGCAACCCAGCCAGAGGAGGAGTAGCATTTTAACAGTCCTAACTGTTTTGCGGCTGCAACTTGTAAAGCCTCGCCGAGGGGGGTCCATGTATTTACTTCGTTGGCTTCCTTGCTTCCTTCCTGACGTCCAGGACTCACTCTCCATCCTGCTCCGCATCCACTTACTGGCTAGAAGCAGGGAGGCCGATAAAGGGAATAATCCACCCCATTTCACCTTTCCCTGGAAACTTCTCCTTTAGCTACAATTTCTCTCTTAATTTCTAAACAGGAAAATGTCCTCACCAGCAGCCATCTGAAGATCTCAGATTTTGGCCGGGAAATCTCAGGGCCTGGGATAACGAACTCCCTCGGCCAGTAACACCCAAGGGCAGAAAGGACTTAAGAATGGGGTTGACGGCTCTCAGGACCTGGCTCCAATTCTCCAGTTTCCATGGCTCATCTCCGGGAGGGGGTGTCTCTGTATTTACTTTGTGAGCTTCCTTAGCTTCCTCCTTTCTCCCCAAGTGTCCTGGCGCCAGGACTCCCCCTCCATCCTGCTCTGCATCCACTTTCTGGCTGGAAGCAAGGAGGCTAGGCTAAAGGTTCCTTCCCCCATCTCCCTAAACTGCTAGAGAGGAATAATCCCCTTCATTTTCACCTTGCTCTGGAAGCATCCCCTTTAGCTACGATTTCTGCCTCAGTTTCCAAACTGGAAAATGTCCTCACCAGTGCAGCTTTCTCTAGATCTCAGGTTTTGGCCTGGAAATCTCAGGTCCCGGGATAACCTGGAGCCAGCGTGGTGTAGCGGTTTGAGCATTCGACCACAACCCTGGAAACCAGCATTCGATCCTCCGCTCGGCCATGGAAACCCACTGGCTGACCTTGGGTTCATCACATACTCTCAGCCCCAGGAAATCCAAGCCATAGGTTGGAAACGGTTCGAAGGCACCCAACAAGAGCAACTATGGGACTGACACACTATAGCACTGACTGACACACTAACGTTCAGTCCTGAAAATCAATCAAATTGGCTTCAAGTCAGATTGCAAAAAATAACAAAAAGTGGAAATGCAAGATGTTGGAAATGTGATGAAAAAGAAGGATCTTTTTATCATATGTGGTGGACCTGTAAGATAGCAAAGAAATATTGGAAAGAAATTCATGATGTATAGTTTTAAATCTGAGATGAAGCCAGAGTTTTAAATACGTTAGGGCAGCAAAGAGAAATAAGAAGTCATCAGAAGATATTGTTGTATATGATAACTGCTGGAAGGCTGAGATATGCACAATACTGGGAAAAAAAGGGAATATGTAGATATAAAGGAATGGAAACTCAAGGTAGTGGGTATGGTAGAAACAGGAAAATTAGCATTTTTAATGAAAAATAAACCTATCCAGAACTTTGAAAGGGAATGGAGAGAAGTACTGGACTGGATAAAGAAATAATGTAGAACGGGAAGCAACAATGAAAATAAAGAAAAGTAATAATGTATAAGATATGTTACAAGTAGCAATGTACTAAAGTAAATGTAAGAATGTAAGAATTTTGTAATGATGAGAATATGAATGTATGAAAATAAATAAGCAGAGTCAATTGGACAAAGACGGAAGTGGGGAAGGGGAGGTGTTTTATGTTTAATATAAACTGCAATAAAAATATAATAAAAAACAAAAACATATTGGCTTCAAGTCATTAATCCCTTAAAAAAACCCACTTAAATTTCTAAACTTAAACAAAAAGCACTTAAAGTTACCTTAAAATGACAAATAGCTAGTCAAAAATAATGGCACTGGCATCTGAGCATTAAAATACTAATGTTTAAAGTGTTGCTGAAAATGGTCCAAAACTAAAAATTAAGATTTAATTAGTTTTCTCAAGATCTGCAATTATTCATGGGGACTAAGAGCCTTTCCACACTACCTGGTTATAGTGCTATTATTCCACTGTGAACCTCCTATGGAATCCTGGGGTTTGCAGTTTAGGGTTTAGGGGCCTTTAGAATTCCCAGCCAGAGAGCTCTGTGGCCTCGGGAAACTACAAACCCCAGAATCCCACAGGATGTGGAACGTGGAATAATAGCACTGCAACAGTGTAGTGCAGAAAGGCCCTTTGAGTGATGGTAGGTAAGAACCCTGCCCACCCAGAGCCCATCGGCCTTGGAATACCAGGGGGGAAAGATACAAGGACAGCTCACTTCCTCGCTTTTCTTTCTAAGCATTCAGAACACGTCTGCCATCAACTGGGTGCGGCACGCTCTCCTATGAACCCGCCTGCCTTTGAGATCTGCTGGAGAGGACCCTTTCCCTGTTGGAGATCTGCTGGGGAAGACCCTTTCTCTGTTGGAGATCTGCTGGGGAGACCCATTCTGAGTTCCACCACCCTGGCAGATACTTACGTCTGCTGAGAACAGAGGGGACGGGGCCTTCCTGGTGGGTGCCCCCGGCTCTGCAACTCCCTTCCCAGAGAGGTCAGCCTGGCACCCTCCCTGCTATCTTTCTGCAAGCTGATGAGGACACTTTCTTTGTTTGTTTCAGCAGGCCTTTGAGGACTGGTTGCTTACAGGGAATGTCTCCGTTGTTCTGGTTTGAACTAGTTTTAATTTTTTGAGAGCTTGTTTTAGATGTTGTGAAAACCACTTTGAGTCCCAAACTAGAAAAAAGGGAGGATAAGGATAATGACGGCACCGGGTGGAGGTTTTTAAGCAGAGGCTGGATGGCCATCTGTCAAAGGGAGTGCTTTGAGTGTGTTCCTGCATGGCAGGGGGTTGAATTGGATGGCCCGTGTGGTCTCTTCCAACTCTGCATTTCTATGATTCTATGATTCTATGGATTTCTGGTCTGATCCAGCAAGGAAATCCTTGTTCCGTTTTTGGGTTATAAACCCAGCAGGCTCTTCTTACCGTTGCTGCTGACTCTGGTGCCGGGCGTCCTCCAGGTCCCTTGCCTTCTCTGAGAGCTGCTGCTCGAGCTCCGCTACGGAAGAAAGCAAGCCAAGAGCAGCCGGTTAGGTCCCCAAGCACTCCTTTCCCCAGGAGAACGGCCCCAGGGTTATCTCCCCTCCTCGTGTGTTGTGGTGTGGCCCCACTGACTGTCACCCTTCCTTTCCATTTCATTCAAGCCAGGTGGGCTTTTGTCTCTGTCCTTCAGAAAGTTTGCCTCAATTTGCCCAACCGATTCTTAAAAGGTGTTGGGCTCTCCGAACCGCACGTTGCAGGGACAGAACACGAGTAGCATCTCTGCACCCTCGTCCTCTGACTGGTGCCCGCTTTGACTCATTCCCAGTTGCCTTCTCTGGCCACAGCAGGAGGCCAAAATCTTTCTGGACTAGCCCCAGCTGTGCCAAAGCAGCATATTATCACGGGGGAAAGAGGAGAAAGAGAGTCGACCGCCTTCCATTGGAAAAGGATCTGAGGCCGGGAAGAGGGAAGGAGGGAAAGCGAAGGAGAACGACCGAGAGAAAGGAAAGGAGGGTCACCTAGGGAGCCCCCCACCCGGGTCCCACCCCCCAGCTGCAGCCCAGGACCCCCCCCTACCTATTTCTCCCGTGATGAGTCATACAATGTGTGGGTAACCTCTACCCGTTTTGGAGAAAAAGATAAACCTGAACCAGCTATTAATTATCTTGAATGACTCTATGCTGTCTCCCCATCCTCTTCACGGGCATTTCGTGCCCACAAGTGGGAGCTGGGAGGGAAGTTTCAGTAAGTGGAAGTTTTGGTATGCTGGGTGCTTCAAAGACACCGGGGCCGAGGGATCCTCGTCTGATTTCTGTTCGCTGTTTGGGGCACAAATTGGACTCAGGGAACAAAGGATGTGACCGCATTATTCTCCTGTTCACAGTGGGGGGAAGAGGAGGATGACAGGAGTCCTCTCGCGTGCAAACACCCACATATGTGCAGACACACACATACCCTGATTGCCGGTTGGGCAGAATATCCTGTCCTGATTTGGGCCTGCTCCCAGAAAAAGTTGGGGTCCCAAAGAGCAAAGGAGGCACCATGTGGAGTGGGAGATTTCCTGGCTGGAAACCTGCACCGTCCACACAATCTCTTGTTGCATCACAGGCCCTGTGGGGCCCTTTTGTGCTACCCAGGACCCATGCTGTGGAATGCTAGAATCTGCAGTTTGGGAAGGGGCACATTGGATTCTCAGGGGAAGAGAAAGAGGTCTGGGGGCTCACCAAGCTATGAACCAATCCCAGGCCTCCACAGGACGTTACCGTAGCAGCTAAAGTGGAATCATAGCACTACAGCTGTGGAGTGTGGTGGGTCTCTGTGGCCGGCAGCCCTCGCCTCCTCTTACCAGTCTTATCTTGGCATTTCTTCATCTCCTGTCGCTTGGCTTCTGTCACTTGGGCTCTGAGGTTTTGTTCAAATGTTTTCTGTAAAAAAAAGACAAGAGAAGGAGGAAGTCAGAGGTCACAACTGCAGTCCTACCAGCCTGGTCTTTTTTTCACACATTCACACAGGGTTAATATGTATTAAAGAACAGCTGCAATCTTACAAATCGGTATTCAGCAATGAACTCAGCAGAAGAGTTCAGTCCGGCAACAGGAAAAGTTAATGAGGGAATGAAGGGAAGCCACCAGACGACCGGAAGGCAAAATCACATGCCCTTTTCCCAACTTCATTTGTACCCAAAAATACAGCACGGCAAGAAAATAGATGCAGGAGGTCTTGCCTTTCAGTACCCCATGGTCCTACGACTCCGTCTTTGGAGGCTTCCAAATAAAGGCCAAGTGCCATTCATTCGACAGAGGTCCCTCTGTTTTAGTTTGTGGCTACAGAGGGTCCCTTGGGATGGTTTCCATGCGCGCGATACTTGCAAAGTGAGCAGAAAGGGGGGAAAGGCGCAAAGCCAGCCAAGAGACTTTGCAAGCCACAGACCGTTCTTCCCTCCCAAGTGAGCCTCCGAAAGTCCTCCCTGCTCCCTACAGTACCCTAGTACACAGGTTCTAGTTTCCTTTTCTTATTTTGTTAAATGGTTTTTATTAAGAAAGACAGTTCTTAAAATATTTACTTATGTATCTCATGGTTTTGACATAACACATAACAAAATCCTTGCTTTGGGCAGATTTTACATTATGGGATAAATCATATACATTAGACACTGAAAGGAGATGATTTTGATCCACTTCAGAAACTAATACTAAGGAGCTGGTTGAATGGAAGATATATGAAGCAAGAAAAGTGGAAAAGAAGAGAGCAGAGAAAACATTATCCTGATAAACAGAAGACGTAAGCTTCCCCATAGGGTGGGTGGATAGGTTTAAGTATTTCAAATAAGAGTATCAAGCTTCTTTGTATCGGAGGGGAAAGACAGAGGAGGGAATATAGAGAATAAGAAATAAAATGTCCCTACTAAGAGTCTTTGAGATAGAAAACACGCTTATCGATTTCCCCTCCTCTTCTTTCCCTCTGAGTTAATTTCCACCCTAATGGTCTGAATCGCCAGGGTCTCTTCTCTTCCCTCACTTTTGTTACCCTAAGGCAGTGGTTCTCAACCTGTGGGTCCCCAGATGTTTGTGGACTTCAGCTCCCAGAAGCCCCAGCCACTATGGTCAATGCTCAGGCCTTCTGGGAGCTGAAGTCCCAAAACGTCTGGGGACCCACAGGTTGAGAACCACTGCCCTAAGGGTTCTACTTTTCCACCCATCCCATTTCCGGCTGTGCTCCGGTCCCTAACCTGGGTCAGAAAAGTGGGGGAAGCTTGTGGAGGGCTGCGTTGCTCACTCAGGGGACAGGAAAGACAAGAATCCCCACCCTTCAATGATGGGAATAAATGGTTGCACTTTGCACCAGGAATTCAAGGGAGAGTGCAGGGGAGAAACCTGAAAATATACAGATTAAGTCCAACACCCACGGTTGCGTGGCGGGATGTAAATGCAGGCGGCCCCTTTGGATACCGGCCAAAATGCTGCTCTGGGTTAGGGGCTGTTGCTGTCCCCCCGCCCACCCCTTGCAGTCTGAATTGCCCTTTTCCTGAGATGGGGTCCAGGGAGGCTTTTGCGGGGGGGGGGGCTTCTAGGCACTTTTGGCCGAGGGCGACCCTAAGGGGCTTTCCGCACTACACTGTTATAGTGCTATCATTCCACTTTTGACACTCTGTGGGATTTGCAGTTAAGGGAGGGGCTTCGGAAAACTACAAACCCCGGAATTCCACAGGATATTGTTAAAGCGGAGTAATAGCATTATAACCCTAAGGCAGGCCTATCACCTGCCTTTTCTTGGCAAGATTTCTTCACAGGGGACTTTCCTTTCTCTTTTTCTTAGGCTGGGAGAATGTGACTTGCCCAAGGTCATTCTGTAATTTAGAAGGAGATTAAGTTAAAATCTTATTTTACAGAAGGCTAAAAAGAAAGAGGAAAGAACAATACCATTTCTTTAAAATGCAGGGCTAAAACAATGTTAAAAGACACTTAAAGCATTCCTCTTGTTGTGTCCCTTCAAGTCCTTCCTATTTACAGGGGCCCTAAGGGGAACCTATCATGGGGTTTTCTTGGGCGGAGAGTGTGTGATGCACCCAAGGCCACCCACTGGGTTTCCATGGCCAAGCGGGGATTCGAACCCGGGTCTCCACGGACACGGGCCAACGCTTGGAGCACCATACCACTATGGTAATTATCAATAAAAGAGGCAAAACACGGCACACTTCTTCACACGCACAAACCACGCGCGTGCATGCGTACGCAGACACTCTTTGTAGGATTAAACTCCAAAGGCCTGCCTGAAGGAAAAGGTCTCTTCCTCCCAGTGGAAAGAGGGCCGGGAGGAGCCCAGGGGGCCTCCTGTGGAAGGGAGTTCCCCAGCCTCAGAGCAGCCACCGAGGAGGCCCTGCCTCCTGCCTGCCCTGCCGAGGACCAAGAGGAAGCACCCCCACGCCTACTTGGTTTGGAGATCGTTTCGCCACCTTACCAGCTGGCTCTGGCAGGCCTCCCAGCGCCCTCGGGTCTCCAAGAGGCTCCGGTTGGTGGCCACCAGCTGGGTCCGTAGCCCTTGGCCTTCCGCCCTGGCTGCCTTCTCCGTCTGTTCCAGGGCTTCCACGTGTTGCTGGAGGGAGGCGATCGCAGCCCTTGAGGAGGATGTTTGGTTCTGGAGCTCTGACTGGCATTCGCCCAGCTTGGTCTGTAGCCCCTGGCCTTCCGCCCTGGCTGCCTCCTCCTTCTGCTCCAGGGCTTCCACATGTTGCTGGAGGGAGGTGATCACGGCCCTTGCGGAGGACGTCTGGTTCTGGAGCTCCGACTGGCATCTCTCCAGTCTGGCAACAGGGTCCGAATGTAGAAGTGAAAGGTATAACCACAAGATAATGGCAAATAATAGCCACGGAACGATAATATTGCAACCAATGATCACGTTCTTTATTCTGTCTGACATCTTGTTCTTCACCATCTCGTTTGGAGATCTGGGCACGGGGATGTAGGCAATCTGTGCCCCCATTTGAAGTTCAGAGAGCCAGCACAAGCCTGAAAGCAAAAGTGCTTCTGTCCCGCTGACGTCCGAATGAGCAGCAGCCACAGGCCTGCCCCTCGCCTTCAGAGTTCATGTGGCTGTGCTTTCCTTTCTGAAAATCCTCAGACCCAGAGGAAAAGGCACCAAACCAGCATGGGGAACAAGAGCCAGGAAACGAAACTCAACCAGCCTCTCACTGTTTCTTTTTTGGTTTTGTTTCAAGTGCTTTGTTTTGGCTGCTGTGTCACACTGTTGACTCATGTTGAACCTCTAGTTTGCTAATACTCCAAGATCCTTTTCCCATGCACAGTGATCGAGCTAGGGGTCCCTCACCTTATGGAATCCTGGAATCCTAGAGTTGGAAGAGACCCCCGGGGCTGTCCAGTCCAACCCCCTGCTATGCAGGAAAACACCATCAAAGCATTCCCAACAGATGCCCATCCAGCCTCTGCTTAAAAACCTCCAAAGAAGGAGGAGACTCCACCACACCCCATGGAGGCAGCAGCAGATTCCTCTGCGGACAGCTCTGACTGTCAGAAAGCCCTTCCTGAGGTTCAGGTAGAATCTGCTTTCCTGCAACTTGAATCCTCACTTGCCTTGCAGACAATTTCATGGTCCAGAAGGTGGAAGAGGCGACAAGGGGATTGGCTATTTCAGATCTGATCCTGACCGACAGGGATGACCTAGTTGATGCGGTGGAAGTGATGGGATCCTTAGGGGAGAGTGACTATGCTCTTTTGGAGTTTGTTATCCAGTGGGAAGGAGAAGCCGAGTGTAGCCAGGCACGCATCCTAAACTTTAAGAAAGCTGATTTCTCTAAATTTAGGGAGTTACCTGCTGAAATCCCATGGTCAAGAATACTAAAAGAGAAGGGAGCTCATGACAGATTCCGGGAGTTTTTTCAAAGGGAGATATTGAGGGCACAAGTGAAAACTGTGCCAATAAGGAGGGAAAATGGCAGGTCTCTAAAGAAATTGGAATGGTTGATGAGAGAACTCTCAGCTGATTAAGCGTTAAAAGAAACACATACAGGAAATGGAAGAATGGTGAAACCGCCAAAGAGAAATTCAAGCAAATAGCCAGGAGATGTAGGGAGAAGGTCAGAAAAGCTAAAGTGCAGAATGAACTCAGGCTTGCCAGAGACATCAAAACTATAAAAAGGGCTTTATTAGATATGTCCACAGGAAAAGGAAAAACAAGGAAATGATAGGATCACTACTTGGAGAAGATGACCTATTAATAACGGGGGCAAGAGAGAAGGCAGAACTGCTCAATACCTTCTTTGCCTCAGTTTTCTCCCAAAAGGATAGAAGTCCCCAACCTGGGGCGTGGGGAGCAGGAGAGGAAGGGGGGAAAATGCAGCACAGAATAAGTAGAGTAGTAGTACAGGAATATCTGGCTAAACTAGATGAATTCAAGTCCCCAGGGCCAGATGAATTACATCCAAGGTTATTAAAAGAGCTGGCAGAAATCATTTCTGAACCACTTGCAATAATCTTTGAGAACTCTTGGAGAACAGGAGAAGTCCCAGCAGACTGGAGGAGGGCAAATGTCATCCTCATCTTCAAGAAGGGGGAAAAAGAGGACCCAAATAATTACCGCCTGGTCGGGCTGACATCAATTCCAGGAAAGATCCTAGAGCAGATTATTAAACGGTCAGTTTGTAATTACTTAGAAAGCAATGCTGTAATCACTAAAAGCCAGCATGGATTTCTCAGAAATAAGACATGCCAGACTAATTTTACCTCTTTTTATGATAGGGTTACAGGCCTGATAGATGAAGGGAATGCTGTAGACATGGCATATCTTGATCTCAGAAAGACCTTTGACAAAGTTCCCCATGACATTCTTGCAAAGAAACTAGTAAAATGAGGGCTGGACAGGGCTACCGTTAGATGGATTTGTAACTGGTTGACCGACCGAACCCAACGGGTGCTCCTCACCCATGGCTGCTTTTCATCCTGGAGAGAGATGACTGGTGGGGTGCCAGAGGGTTCTGTCCTGGGCCCAGGGCTATTCAACATCTCCATCAGTGACTTGGATGAAGGAGTGGAGGGCAGGCTGATCAAATCTGCAGATGATACCAAACTGGGAGGGGTTGCTAACACACCAGGGGATAGGATCAAATTTCAATACGACCTTGAGACAGATTGGAGAGCTGGGCCAAAGCTAACAAAATGAATTTCAACAGAGAAAAATGTAGGGTCCTGCACTTGGGCAGAAAAAATGAATGTCACAAGTATAGAATGAGGGACGTGTGGCTGGATAGCAGTCCGTGTGAAAAGGATCTAGGAGTCTTGGTGGACCACAAGCTAAACATGAGCCAGCAGTGTGATGCGGCAGCCAAGAAAGCCAACGCGATTCTTGGTTGCATCAATAGGAGTCTGGTGTCTAGCTCAAGGGAGATAATGATACTACTCTATTCAGCATTGGGTAGGCCTCATTTGGAATCCTGTGTCTAGTTCTGGGCACCTCAATTCAAGAAAGATGTCGACAAGCTGGAATGTGTCCAGAGGAGGGCGACCAAAATGGTGAAGGGAGGGTTTTCTGCTGCTCTTGAGACCAGGACAAGGAGCAACAGATTCAAGCTTACAGGAAAGGAGATCCTACTTGAACCTCAGGAAGAATTTCCTGACGGTCAGGGCTGTCCGGCAGTGGAATATGCTTCCTCGGAGTATAGCGGAGTCTCCTTTGGAGGTTTTAAAGCAGAGGCTGGATGGCCATCTGTTGGGAATGCTTTGATGGGTGTTCCTGCATAGCAGGGGTTGGACTGGATGGTCCCTGGGGTCTCTTCCAGCTCTATGATTCTATGATTCTATGAAAGAACTCTCTCTCTGTCTCTGCATTTCCTTCATTAATGCTCCTTCCTTTTGAATTCAGCTTTAAAAGTTGTTCCTGATACCAGCCCCTTGTCCGGCTTAAAATTATGCTGGCATTAATTGGCAAAGTCAATGCCTGCGTTTCCAGCACTCTCTTCTGTAATTATATTTCTTATTTTTCACTGCTGAGCAAACACAGAATGACAGAATGGCTTCCATGGGGAGCGGCCACAGGATCATTTTAGGGGACCACTGATGGGGCCGAAGGCACTTACCCTTCCTCTGAGATGCCAAAGCAGGGATAAAATTCAGTGAAGGCCACAAGATTTGTGTAGCTCCGTTGGCACAAGCTACGCAAAGTCTGCCATGCTTTTCCAGGAATTCCCATATGATGTTGAAAAGTGGGACCAGGACCACATTCCTGATTGGGGTGAAAAGGAATTGGAAAAGAAAAGAAAAAAGCCCACGGAGCATCGTCTCCTCTGTATGTAGGAGATGCTGCGAAAGCCAGTACTGGCCAGAGGTGGAAGCCCTGAGCCTTGGGGGACTCCAGCCCACATCACCATGTCTCCATGGAGACATGAGTCAGAAGAAGCCATCAGGGCTTGGGATCTCCCCTCCCTTTGAAGCATCGCAGTGGGGCAGTCCCCCTTGGTTATTAACCCCTACACCTCTTGGTCCTGGCTCTTGGCTGGCCACCTTAGTCTAAAGCTGCCAGGGGTCCCTTCTTGGAAGGAATGCCCCTTGGCTGAGGGCCAGAATTAAGTTGGGGGCACAGGTTTCAACCGTTGCTTCCCTTCAATTGCTAACACCCCTGGAGAACCTCTTCCTTCAGACACTGCACCCTCCGTGACTTGTTGGGGTGGCCCAGTTGTGTCCTGGGCTAGCGAAATGGCTGCCCGACAAAACACTCAGAGTGAAGCAGCAGGGATTTCTTTTACTGAGGCAGCACAGCCACGCATGAAGTGGTGAACTCCGAGATACATCAGTTAACGGAAGGTTATATAGCCGAGAGCCCAAGGAGTGTGGAAATCTAGGCACAAACATCCCTGACTGGTGATGGTCAGCAATGCCACCCCCTTGGCCAGATTCACCAGTTTCGAGGCACCTTTAAATGTTTACGTACTGGGATCTTGGGAAAGGAAACCTTCCGTTGGTTCTCATTGGGCCCCTTTGGTGATTCTCCCGTCGCCTCCGTGGGATCACCCGTGCCATTCCCTCCCTGGCCAGGGTGCTTTTGGGGCACCTAGCAGCCTTTGGTCCCACTCTCAAATAAGACATACAGCCGCTGGGTTGCAAAACATTCTTACACGCCTCCTGAGACGCATTGCATGGGGTTGTGTGCGTGTGTGCGTGCACAAAGGTTGCAGCTGGGGTCTGTTACCCTGATTTCTGGGGGTCCCGTGAGAGACACCTAAATGCTCTCCAAATTATACAAGTTGGGGAAATTAGCAAAGAGCACATGTTAGGACTGCGAGAGGCAGGGCAACGGAGCGAGATCTTTTACCCAATGTCTACGGGGTCAGGCTGAGTCAAGGAGCAAACAGAAGTGAAATAATAATTGTTTTTATTATTAAAATACAATCAAACAAGTGTATGCAACACACTCACACAAATAACTAGAGAAATAAAGGTTGGAGTTGGATAGAGGGATTTTTAGAGGAGGTTTTTGGTATGGAAAATACTGCACCTGTCCTGAAGCCCGGGTAGTCTGAAGATAGAATTTGTGGATAGGAAGGTTCTCAGTACATGGCACTGAGGGGAAGGCTCGCCAAGCAAAGTGGCAGCAAGGCGGTATGGAAGTCGGGAGCGATCCGAAGAAGTCAGGGGTTCTTATAGGGGAAATTGAGGCTGTAGGCTAGTCCATTCTTGGGGAAAACAATGAGTTTTGGGCTGGAGACAAAGCCTCCGAAAGGTCAGAATTTAGCATGATTGAGTTAGGTCCGAATTGTCAATGGTGTAGCCAGTATGCGAACGCAGAGTGCTTGACACATGAGCATTCGGCTCGTCAAGCTGCCTGCTCGGGGCAGGGAGTTCTTTGTAAGTAGCATGCATACATAATGAGGGTACTTGCCGAGAGGTCTCCTAAAGCGGCAGTTTGGCTATTTCTGGCCTGCCTGTATTGTTGTGAATATTCCAGCGATTAGTGACTGAGCCTGTTTACGTGCTTGTCCGGGGGCCTCGCAAGCACGTGGGAAGGAATAGGTAAGGAAGGCCGAATTATTGATATCAAAATGATATATGGTGCCCCCCAAGTCTGGCTAGAAACTGCAGTAACAGGCCTGTCCAGGGGGGTAGTGATAGAGGAGGGGAAAGCGTCTGGAAGAGCATGGGGCCATTTGGGGGTGCCCCCCCAAGTTGCTCCTTGTTTGTGGCCCAGACTACTTTCCTGGGGGGGTCCTTGTGCTCCCTTGGCAGGTGCCAGAGCAGACCTACCCTCGCTGCGTCCCCTTCCAGATGTGGAAGACTTCCTTCCTTCTTTTTTGCAACTGGGGGCTGTCCAGCTGGGCTTAGACCCCTAGGGGGCAGCAAGCCCCCACAGAAATCCTCTCCCAAGCACAAGGATCTCCTTGCAAACCTTCTGGTGCTTTCCAGCTTATGGCAAAACTATTATCAGGGGTTTCTAGGCAAGATTTCTTCAGAAGGGGCTTGCCTCTGCCTTCCTCTGAGGCTGAGAGAGCGTGACTGGCCCAGGCTCGTGGCTGAGTGAGGATTCCCAGAGCAATTCTCAAACCACTCCACCACCCTGGTTCTCAAAATGGCCCTACCACAGTGCTTTCCTGGCCAGATTTGTTCAGAGGGGGTTTGCCATTCTTTCCACTGAGGCTGAGAGAGTGTGGCTTGCCTGAGTGGGTTTCCCTGCCCAAGTAGGCATTCAAACCCAGCTCTCCAGACTCAAGTTAATTTCTGCCCTACCCTGTTATAGTGCTATCATGCCACTTTCAAAATCCTGTGGAATTCTGGTATTTGTAGTGTCCTGAGGCCAAAGAGCTCTCTGGCTGAGGATTCTAAAGGCTGGTCCCTAAACTAGTTGCTTGCTTGCTTGCTCGCTCTCTCTCTCTCTCTGCCTTCTCTCTGCTTCTTCTGAGGGACACATTGCTTTTGCCAGCAGTCAGAACTTTCCATCCAGAGAAGGCATCTTTGGAAATGAGGGTGAGAAGAAATGGCCAAAATTTATTCCCCCTGCCCTTGGAATTCCCTCCACCGTTTCACTGAGGCCCATGCAGGCAAATGACACCAGCGCGTGGTCAAGATGGCAGAAGTTGGTAAGGAAGAAATGGAGGGTGCAGCAGGGTGCTTTTGCCTGAGCCAACTGGAACAAGCAAGGTTCTGCCCCCTCCCCTCCCGCGCTGAGTTAATCCAGTGCCAACTTCTTTTGCAAACTGAACTCTGCGTACAGCAACACGGGGAGGAAGCGGAAGGAGAACAGAGAAACTGGGACATTGTAAGAGCGTCTGAGAAAATGAGATGTCACACTTGTTAGAACGATTTGAGAGCCTGTGTCTCTCGTTCCCCAAACTGCCTTGTCCAGTGCCTGTAACTTGTCCCCATATTCCCCAATCCAATCTGTATTCAGAGTTATTGACATACAGAGGTTGGGTTCCTGAGGGAACACACTGCCCTCCTCTTTGCTGCTAGGCCTCATCTCCATGGCAAACAGCCTGAGCTCTCTGGCTGAGAATTCTACAGGCCCCTCCCTAAACTTCACACCCCAGGATTCCATAGAATCTTCTTAGGCAGCCAATCATATGAGGTCTGTGTCAGGCAGGCAAACTTTCACTTCTATATCTTAGCAGATATTTTATTGCACTTTATTTTTTTTTACCCTTCCAGACTCCCTAGACTGCCCAGACTGTCCCCACCAAAAAAAAAAAAAAAAAGTTAACTGCATTTTAATATTTGGATGTGTGATATTCTTAACTTCACTAAATTGTTTAATTTTTTTTAATCTTATAGTTTTATGAATGCATTGCTTTTAATTGGTATTGTTTTAAAAGTGTTGTTAGCCTCCCTGAGACTCATTAGTGGGAGAAAAGTGGGACATAAATGAATCAAATAAAACAACAACGTTAATACAAACAAACTAATTAAAAACAGGAGAAAGCAATACAGAGAGGGAAAAATATACATAAACAATGTACGTATATAACTAAAGCTAAAACTGAGCTAAACTAAATGGAACTAAAACTAAGATACGTTTCTAAATAATAGCACTATAACATGTTACTAAAACATTAATCTCTTACCAGAAACACAACCTAACTACACCAGGGCCATTTCCGCACTGGACTGTTATAGTGCTATTATTCTACTTTCAACATCCTGTGGAATCCTGGGCTTTGCAGTTTAGGGAGGGCCCACCAAGGCCCCAAGATTGCATAGGATGTTCAAAGTGGAATAATAGCACTATAACAGTCTAGTGTGGAAATGGCTGAAGGAACGAAAGCACAAAAGACTTCTACCCTGCCATGCAAAATATGATGAAAAAGAAAAGCCAATTAATAAAAAATGTCTTATTCTACCATTAAATCAACTGATTAGGATTAAAAATACAGTCAGGGGTCACTTCCACACTAGCGTGTTATAGCTCTCTGATTCCACTTGCAACCTCCTATGGGATCCTGGGGTTTGCAGTTTCAGGAGGGGCCAGCTGGTCCCTCCCAAAACTGCAAAACCCAGGATTCCACAAGAGGTTGCAAGTGGAATCAGAGTGCTATAACAGGCTAGTGAGGAAGTGGCAAGGGTTCCACATTCGCCAGGGCCAGGGGCACAGGACTCTTGCAAAAGTGGAAAAACTGCAAATATCACAAGGGGTGTGTGTCTGTCTGTCTGTGGGAGGAGGGCTGAGGCCAGGTGGGGAGAGTGGGCACCAAACCAGGTCCAGAAAATCAGAGGGAAGGGGGTAACTTGGCACGGTGGCCCTATCATTCCTCTCTCTTGCCCACCTCCTTCCTTGGGTGTCAGGGGGCCTCAGGAGAGGGTTTGTGGTGCTGAGAAATTGGTCTGCAAGCTGTCCTTAGGCAGCGGCTGGTGGTGGTGGTGGTGGTGGAGGAGGAGGAGGAGGAGGAGGAGGAGGAGGATCAGAGGCAAGATTTTAAAGGTCTGTGTGGCCTGGTTGCAGACACGGAGAGGGAAGTTTCCCCTGGAAAACAAATGCCTGAAGTGGAGAATGAGCAGCTGAAGAAACTTGCAAATAATCAGATCCGTGAAAGTCAAACCTGCCAACGTGGAGGGCGGACTGTGCTGTCCAAAGCAACATTTAAAGGGCACTTCAAGGCCTTCTGGGTCCTTTTGGAGGAGAAATTTTCCCATGCTGTGCCATCCTCTTACCAGCCTCCCATCTCCAAGCTATGCAGAGAAACAACCATGCTGCAAGAGAGAACATTTCTGGTAGGAGTAAGGGGAATTGATTCCTTTGGAAAAGCCACCTTCCAGTTTCTGATTGCACATCAGATGCGCCCAGGCACATTGTCAGATGGGTGGTGAGGGGGGCAGGGGCCCTTGCAAAAGTGGAATAATGGCCAAGATCCAAATGTGTGTGTGTGTCTGTGTGTGTGTGTGTGTGTGTGTGTGTGGACAGGGGGCTAAGCTACAGTGGGGGAACCGGCGCCCTGGGTCCATACCAGGCCAGGGAAAGGCGAGGGGGTGGGTTGGCCGGGGGCCCTAGACTTCTCCCACACCTATCTCTTTCCCGTGTCGGGGGCAGGGCTTGTGGTGCTGAGAAACCGGGCTGCGAGCCATCCGACTGTAATTCCAAGGACGGATCAGGTTTCTTGATGCTCAGGAAATCCAGCAGCAGCTTCCAGGCTTTCGATTCCCTCCTTGCTTCCAAAGAAGGAGCCCCGCGGGGGACGCGCAGGGGAGAAGAGTGGCTCGTTCTTCGAGGCGGATGGAGGACGGACGGGTCTCACCGGGCAGCCCCTCTCTCTCGGCCTGCTGCTGCCTCGCCTTGGAGCATCAGCCGGTGAGGGAGCGTGCCAGCGCAGGCCCCGCTGGCCGGCTGCAGCTCCGCCTCCTCCTTTCCTTCTCCTCCGATGCGCTCAGAGGAAACGAAACCAGCCAGAGCCCGAGCGCAGCTGGAGGAGCATCAGCCCCCTCTCCAAACTGCTGCCTCGCTTGCAGAAGGACTCAGGCCGTCCCTGCCCGGTTCCCCTGCTTTCTTCCTTCTTGCCTCCTTCTCCTGTCCTGTCCGCTGCCAAGGAAATGCTCTGAAGGCAGAGGCGATGATGGAATAGCTGCAGCAGGGCTTTCGGCTGCTGCGCACACGCAGGAGCGCTGCCTCCAGAATCACCGGCAGAACCAGTACGAGTGCCCATTTTTGCAACTTGGGGTCCTCTTGTCGCCCTCCCCCCCCCCGGGTTCTGGTGCGGGGCAACGGATTGCACACCATGGCCAGCGCAGAAGAAAACTCGCCTGGTCTCCGCTGGGGGAGCCGGAAAGTCTGGGTGGCTGTCTCCATAGTCGAACTTGCCATCATCCTCATCTTAGCCACAGGGATGGGTTACCTGGCGACCCAGAAGGAGAAGGAGGAAGAGGAGGGGGGAGGTGGCCAGGTAGCGACCACCTGGCCACGGAGGACAGCAGGAGCCTCCAGGTGGCCACAGAGGAGTGGCAGGCCTGCCAGAACCACACGGTAAGCTTGGCTGTTCTTCTTTGGGGTGCTCTCTACCACCCAGGAACTGACACCTCACTTCTGATGAATGCATGTGGTTCTCCAGGGCCATTTTTGTGCCGCTAGAGCTAAAAAAAAAAAAAAATTCTGGGCTCTGAAATATCCTCTAGAGTTGTGAAGGACATTTCCACCATGTTCTCTGGACCCTTGGCGTCCAAAGGGAGGGGGAAAACTTGCAAAACTTTTCACCATGTTTTGCTTCTTCCCAGGCCCCTTTATGTCCAGGAGAGGCCCATTTTGGGGCAGGACACAAGCAGGAAATGGCTTCTGATCACCTCCTGTTATTTATAAAGGCATGGCTTGGTTAAGGCCGAAATGGGTCTGGAAGGGCCCCAAAGCATGGGGAAAATCTGCCCTCTGTCCCCTAGAGGGTTTTGGGTCAAACATTGCTATTATTTTGTAGAAGTAGGTGCTGCAAGGGAGCTTGCGGAAGTCTTCTGGGGGGCTAATGTGAGACCCCTCACCCTTGCACAGTTGCCTGCCGCTGTATAAAGCTACATTTCAGAAGCAACCTGAATTCTGTTGCTAGTTCCCAGAAAACCAGACTCATTAAAGTTATTTCAAACATGTTATAAACGTATTCACACCAGTTTTTCCTTTCAAGGCTCTAATGGATTCTAAGAGGCTAGCACTGGGTTGGAACAGAGAGGCACTTTACTGGTTGAAAGACTTTTTTTAAATCACGGTCACGGTTGCTAGGGTTAGGGGTGTAGGACCCTCACAAAAGTGGGAAAAGTGCAAATATCAAAATATACATGTGCGTGTCTGTGAGAAGGGTGAGAGCAGGCACCTTTCCCTGGCCTGGTTTGGACTTGGGTGCAAGGCGGTTTCCCCAGCTGACTGGGCTAGGTACTCGGGCCTGCTTGAGGTTGGGGAGTGATCAAGTCCCCATTCCACTGGGGCTACCTTCTCTGGACTTGAACCAGAGCTGGACTCAAACCAGGGTTTTCCTTGCCTAGGTCTTCTCTCTTCTGACGGCGCACCTCTTCAGTTGGACTCAAACTGCTGGACTCAAACCACTTTCTCTACTCAGGACTCGAACCAGAGCGTCTGGACTTGAACCAGACTTGTGGCAGCTGGACTCAAATCAGCTGCAGAGGCAGGGCTAGGCTCAGTTTCCCCTGTCACTCTTGCCATTCAGGTAAGCTCAGCACAAGCTTTCCCCACTCTGCCGACCAAGCAGCCGGTGGTGCCCGAGGGGGGTGCGTGTGCCAAGCAAGGCGATCTTGAGCAGGCTCAGGCTCAGGCTCAGCCTCAGCGCCCACAGATCTGAGTCACGGCACCATTTATGCAGCAGGAACACAGAGACAGGAAGACCAGAGAAGTAAGGAAAAAGGGTTTATTAAAAGAAAGGGCCAGGCTTCCCAGTTGGAATAGTTTCCAGAAAGCTCTGAGAAGCCTCGGTTGCAGTTCACAGGAAGATTTTATACACTTCTGACACAGAAGTGTCAGAACTGCTCCGAGGTTCTGCTATTCTTTCACTTCTCCTTATCTCATCCGTACCAGCTCTCAAGCATACCATGATCCTAATTCTTCATGCGAGACAGGAATGTCTGCTAACCTTCAGCGTTATCTGTCTAACATAGCACTTGCGAGGGAAGCGTACTTTGGCATGCATACCTTGGAAGTTTACTTTAAATATATGTGAAAGGTCTCTAATGTGAAAGGTTTCTAAGCTAACTAAGCTAAAGCCTCCTAAAGCCCCCTTCAGAGGGAAGGGGGTGGCTTGGCACGGGAGCCCTATAATTCCTCTCTCTTGCCCATCTCCTTCTGTGGTTGTGAGGGAGCATCAGGGGAAAGTTTGTGGGGTGGGAAAAATGGGCTGCGATCCGTCCTTAGTGGCTGTTGGAGGAGGAGGAGGAGCATCAGAGGCAGTTTTTCAAAGTTTTGTGTGGCCTGATTGGAGCCACCAAGAAAGAAGTTTCCCCTGGAAAACAAGTGCCTAAAGTGGAGGATGAGGAGCTGAAGAAACTTGCAAATAATCAGATTCGTGAAAGTCAAACCTGCCAGTGTGGAGGGTGGACTGTGCTTTCCAAAGCAACATTTAAAGGGCACCTCTGGGTCCATTTGGAGCGGAAATTTTTCGCATGGTGTGCCATCCTCTTATCAGTGTCCCTACCCTGAGCTATGCAAAGAAACAAGCCATGCTGCAGGAGGTAACTTTTCTAACACTGGCATGAGTAAGGGCTGTTAATTCCTTTTGAAAAGTAACCTCCCAAGTTCTGATTACATCTCAGATGTGCCCAGCCGCATGGTCAGATGGGTGGCATTACAATCCGGTGTACGAAGAGAGTAAATGTACATTATTGTATATAGCTGGTGGGTGAGAACACAGGAAAATTGGATGCCAGCAGTACAGTGAAATTATTGATGCTGTTAATTAAACTATTACTTTTTAAATTAATGACATTATTTAAACGTTATTAACACCAACAAAATTCTTGGTGGCAATAGCATGAGCATCCTGGCGAGAGGTGTGGAATTTAACATAGACAATGTCATACGCCTTTGTTTCAGGACACAAAATCTGTTTACCAGTTTATTACTAAAGAATCTCCCACTGGCCTGGAAAACACGAAGCCCTAACAAGGAGCAGTTTAGGGATCTGGGGATGTTTAGTCTGCAGAAAAGAAGTGTAAGAGGTGGCATGACAGCCATGGTCAAATATCTGAAGGGATGTCATATGGAGGCACAAGCCTGTTTTCTGCTGCTTCAGAGACTAGGACAAGGAGCAATGGATTCAAACCTCAGGAAAAGAGATTCCAGCTAAACATTAGGAAGAATGTCCTGGTGGTGAGAGCAGTTGGATAGTGGAATACGCTGCAACCTCAATGGAGTGTGGTGGAGTCTCCTTCCTTGGTCAGAGGCTGGATGGCCACTGGTCAAAGGGGGGGCTTTGACTGTGTATTGCTGCATGGCAGAGTGGGGTTGGACTGGATGGCCCTTGGGGTCTCTTCCAACTTTCCCAGAGCTGCAAATCACTCAAGTCCTCTTTTTGTTATTTAAACGAAGTTTACTTTTAAATTTAAGACAAGACAAGACAAGACACTTTATTTCGGTCATTGAAAAAACTAGTAAAAGAAAAAATAAATAGCAAAGATTAGACGGCTCGCATCAGCCACTATTGCTATTATTAACCGTTTGAAAACGTATCTTACACGTGATATACAAAAACTTTGCTACTTTGAGCATAACAGTTTGCTCCTGATTATCCAGCAGATGGGGTAGATAGAAACCATCAGAATGTCCTGGGAATTGGGTTAGTAGAGGAGTAATCAGCTCTTGTCGAATGTCTCGATAAAACTGACAGTATAGGAGTACATGAACTGTAGTTTCTACCGCACCGGTATTGCAAGGGCAGAATCGCATCTCGTAAGGAATTTTCCCATATTTCCCTTCCAATATTGCTGTGGGAAGAACATTAAAACGAGCCAATGTTAAGGTTCTCCTGAATTTGGGCACAGTGACATAGTATAAGTATGTGGCCGGTTTAGAGATCATCAGTTGGTTATTAACAAGCGTGTAATTAGTAAAGGTAGCAATTTCTGTTTGACCTTCTATATCTAATATCCTTTGTTTTACAATAGCTTTTGCTTGGTCTAATCCTAATCCTAGGATATGATTGCTCGAAAGTCCACAAAGGCTCAACTTCCGAAGCACGGCTGTTTCCCGTGAGGATTTATATTTATCAGCCAGAATTGACTGGGTCAGTCCATTCTGACTATTGTGTAGCTTCAGCCAATAGGTAAAGATGTTCAACCAGATACGTGATTCCAGTTTACTGACTCCTGCCTCCCTTCGCAATACAGCATTTGGAACACATCGAGCAACCTGAAATATGCTCCTCAGAAACTTTGTCTGAACTCTTTCTAGAGAGATCGTGTTACTATACATCCCCAGCTGAGCTCCATATAACAGTTGAACTTGGGCTTTAGCTGTAAAGAATTTGATTGCAGCTGGGATGAACTGTGCTCCTTTGCTGAAATGGTAATTTTGAATGGCTACAGCAGCTCTCTGAGCATTACTGGACATGTAATCCGAGTGAGCATTTCTACTTCCTGAAGCTTGGAAAACTATCCCCAAATATTTAAAGATCTTAACCTGCTCAACTAATTGCCCTCCGAGGACCCAACTTCTTTGCTTAGGGTGTTTTGAAAAAGTAAGGATCTTAGTCTTGGTGTAATTTATTATTAGTTCCTCTTCAGCACAGTACTGGATAAGTGATCTAAAGGCGCTCTTAAGGCCAACAGAGGTCAATGACAAGATTACTGCATCATCAGCATATAGTAATAAGTTGATATGCCTATGGGCTAATTTAGGGGGATGGAAGGAAGAGTTACTCAGATAAGGAATCAAAGAGTTTATATAATAGTTAAATAAGAGTGGAGCCAGTACACATCCCTGTCTGACTCCTTTCTTTACTTGTACTTCCTTAGTGACATGTCCTTTATTGCCAAACCTGACTTTCAATCTGGTATTCTCATGAATTTTAATGAGCAACAGAAGTAAGCGCTTGTCTATTGTGGAATTTTTAAGTTTGAGCCATAATCTGGATCTAGATATTGAGTCGAATGCTGACTTAAAGTCAATAAATGCTGCGTAGAGGGACTGACCAACTTGGTGAGTGTACTTCTCTACGAGATGTTGCAGTACCATTGCATGATCTACTGTCGATCTACCTTCCCTAAAACCAGCTTGCTCATCCCTCAAAGTATTCTCAGTTTCCAACCAGTCTATTAATTTAACCTGTAGATGTTTAGCACACATTTTACTAATCTGACTTAACAGACTGATTGGGCGAAAATTTACAGGATCATCCCTTTTACCTTTCTTATAGATTGGGATTATTATAGCTAAGCCCCAGTCTTTAGGAATCATAGCTGTACGGTCAATTACATTGAAAAGTGAGGTTAGTACCGGGATCCACCACTCTAGGTCATTTTTTATTACCTCATAGGTGATGAGATCAGCACCAGGTGCTTTCCCTGGTCTGAGTTGATTAATTAAGTTCTCAATTTCTACACAAGAAACTGGGGGCCAGTATGGAAGGGAAGATATATCCAGCTCCAAATCAATCATGGAGTTTTCCTTTTCAGCGTACATGGATCTAAAATGGTCTTCCCAAATATGGGCTGGAATCTGGGATGATGGACTATAGATATTTCTTGGGAAAGATGGCGCTACCGCTCTCCAAAAGAGAGTGGAGTTATTTGTACTAGCCGCTGCTATCAGACGCTCCCAAGATACTCGCATGTTATCCTTTTTCTTCTGGCGGATCAGCTGTTTGTACTGTTTTTTCAGTCTCATGAGTTCCAGTGTTGAACAAGAGTTGGTTTCCTCTTTATACAATCTGAAAAGCCGCTTTAAGGAATTCCAGGCTTCGTGGCACTCTTGGTCAAACCACTCATGTCGTGTTCTTAGTTTTTGCCCAGCGAAAATACGCTGGGGAGCAGTTAACAAAGACGGAATTAATTTGATTAAGTTGTTATAATTATCCAATACCTCATCGTCTGACTTTGGGCTTACTATTGATGAATGAAGGCACTTAGCTGGTTCCTTCCCAGGAAATCTGTAAGTATTTCCGCTTGTTGGGGTGACCATTTAGCGCGTATAGGACAGAGGTCATCAGACATCACTGTAATATGGCGTGTGGGTACATACATCCTATCGAAGGCCTCCATACACAACATAACAGGGAAAGGATCACTCTCTGGACGACTGACAACTGAGAACTTAGACAGATAGGGTATTAAACTCATTGAGATGCCAACATAGTCTAAAAGGGAGGGCTTAAGGCCAGTCCAGTGAGTGTACTCAGCGGGATAATCATCACTTGTGGACCCATTCAGAATCACCAAGTTCAATTTGGAAAAAGTTTGCATTAAACACAATCCTCTATAATCACTACATGTGTCTTTAGACTGGCGGCACAAAAGGGGGAGTATAATTACAGGGGGTAAATGTTGGCAATGAAATTTAGCATACACATACATAACATTAATATACACATACATAACATTACAACCATGGGATAGATAATACAATTTATCTTCCTAAATAACAAAGTGAGTTCGGATCTCAGAAGCCACTGAAAAATTAAGCATTGCACATTTTTCGGTTTTCACAAACTGTCTGGGTTTTCCTTTACAGGAGATAAAAGGGAAATATCTTCCATCCCAGGCTTTAAAATTTCCAGAAAATTTAAAGTTAGTGAAAATGGAAGCACATTCATCTAATCCTCAAGCAACTGCGCTGCTTGTCAACACATCTGACCACTTCAATGTGCAAACCACAAACCTCATATTATTGATACGGAGTTGAGATTTCTGTCATATATGTATGCATTTATGAGCCTGACAATCTAAGATCACAGAATCATAGAATCATAGAAATGTAGAGTTGGAAGAGATCACAAGGGCCATCCAGTCCAACCCCCTGCCATGCAGGAAAACCCTCAAAGCCCTCCCGACAAGTGGCCATCCAGCCTCCGCTTAAAAACCTCCAAAGAAGGAGGAGGCTCCACCACACTCCGTGGCAGCACATTCCACTGCCGGACAGCCCTGACCGTCAGGAAATTCTTCCTGAGGTTCAGGCGGAATCTCCCCTCCCCCAGCTTCAATCCATTGCTCCTTGTCCTGGTCTCTGGAGCGGCAGAGAACAAACCCTCTCCTTCCTCTACATAGCATCCCTTCAAATATTTAAACATGGCTCTCATGTCCCCTCTCAACCTTCTCTTCTGCAGACTAAACATGCCCAGCTCTCTAAGTCTGTCCTCATAGGGCTTCATGGCTTCCGGGACCCTCACCATTTTGGTTGCCCTCCTCTGGACCTGCTCCAGTTTATCCATATCCTTCTTGAATTGGGGTGCCCAGAACTGGACACAGTATTCCAGATGAGGTCTAACCAAAGCAGAATAGTGGTACCAGTACCTCCCTCGATCTAGACACCATACTCCTGTTGATGCAACCAAGAATTGCATTGGCCTTCTTGGCTGCCGCATCACACTGCTGACTCATGTTCAGCTTGTGGTCTATGAAGACTCCTAGATCCCTTTCCCACGTGCTGCCATTCAGCCACGTGTCCCCCATCCTATATTTCTGCATACCATTTTTTCTGCCTAAGTGTAGGACCTTACATTTCTCTCTGTTGAAATTCATTTTGTTAGCCTTGGCCCAGCTCTCCAATCTGTCCAGGTCCTTTTGAATTTTGATCCTGTCATCAGGCGTATTAGCAACCCCTCCCCATTTGGTGTCATCTGCAAATTTGATCAGCGTGCCCTCTATTCCTTCATCCAAGTCATTAATGAAGATATTGAACAGCACCGGGCCCGGGACAGAACGCTGTGGCACCCCCAAAAAGTCACTTCTCTTCAGGATGAGAATCTGCCATTGGTGACCCCCCTTTGGGTTCGGTCAGTCAACCAGTTACAAATGCAATGTCTCTTCATTTACCTTTTTTCTCATATGTCCATATGCTGAAAACCTCAAAGTACATTATTCAAGGAAGTGTTCTATTAGTCTGCTGTGCTTCCTCTTGGCTTCCAATATTATCTGGGGGGGGGACGACATCTGTGATACTGTGAGAGATGGCTGAATGATAATGCCATCTTTTGTGAGCATTAATGAAAGGGTTAAATTGAAGAAGCTATTGCTAAAGTAGAAAAATAGAGAAAAATAAGGTGAGCGGATGCCTCCTTTATCTTATCAGGAGCCTTAGGTATGTGCTTAGCTGTGCCGGGAACCTGGGGAGTTTTGATGTTGGTGAAACTCAGTGAAAGTACTCCCTCGGTACCAAAATATATCATTTTTGAAAGCTGTAACCTGGGTCTATAAACAGTTCATATATGGTCATATGTAATCATTTCCTGTAACCTGTTTACAAGAGTGTATAAAAGTTGAGCTGATACCTGACTCAGGGTTCTCAGTCTTTGGAAATTCATTCCACTGAGATCCCTGCAGTCAAAATAAATCTTTTTCTTGCTTTCTAATCTGGTGGTCTCAATTCTTGGCGAGCTACTTCATTACAATCGTATTTACACCGGCTCAAGGTGCAAAGTTAATATGAAAACCACTCACCAGTTGCCCATTAAAAGAGAGCCGGCCCCTCCCCAAACTACAAACCCCAGAATTCCATAGTGGAGTCATAGCGCTATAACACTCTAGTGCGGAAATAGTTGTCAATTTGTCTAATTCACGTAAATCCTATAACTTCCATAGCCGCTCATCAATAGCTGGGGCTTCTTTTTTGTTTCCACCTTTTTGCAAATACCAGTCTAGCTGTTGTAACTGTTTACATCATCATTTTTTGTAATAAATTCTTCTTAAAATATTTGACAGAGGCTCTGCTTTTCCTTTTAAAAAAATAACCTTCATTAGTTACAGATTAACACACAGGAACATCCACTTGTGAAATGCAATATAGAATACTTGTAAAAAGAAAACAACCCCCCCCAAGATTAAAAACCACAACTGTATAAAGGAAAGAAAATTAAATAAATAAAGTGATACATATAAAGAAAAAATAGAGCAAGAGAAAAAAGAAAATGAGAGGAAATTATATTTTTTTCTTTTGGAATTATTCTAAGATGCCTTGAATCCCATCTTGGCAGAAGGGCGGGATAGAAATCCAAAAAATGAATAAAAAATTAATTAGTGTGCATGATGCCACAAGCCTCTGTTACTGGTGTATAATCCTACTATTTCTTCATATGTGGATATATTTTAAAAACACGTGTTTTCCTTCTGTTTCAGCAAGGGCTGAGCCTTCTCCCCTCCGGGCTTGTGAAATTAGGGGAGCCCAAAAAAAGGATTTGGCAGCTCCGTTCCCAGACCCATTTCCATCTTAAATAGAAGACTCGAAGACCAGATTCAGCGTCAAAGTTTGGAAAAAATTTGACTGCCAGGGAGAGAGCAGAAAGAAACAGTTCTAGCTGTAACCAAGGATCAAAACTGAAGTGTGCAAATGTGTTGGATTACCATTTCATGCTGAATTAAACATGATGATCTCTTCCTTCCCCTGGCAGTCAATTTCTTTCTCTTCTTTTACACTTTCTGGAGGTCATTAAAAGAGGGGAGTGCACGATGGAAGAAAAGTTTTAAAAGGGGAAGGCCCTTTTGCAAGAGCTGCGCGGGGCTCTTCGTAGGGACAAAAAAAAAATACTAAAGAAAGTCGTCAGGGAATTTTTTGTGTGCGTTGAGAAACCGTGATGACGGAATCCTGAACCGATGAGAATCTTTGCAGCGCAGGACTTAATTCTGCACAAATTTGGCATGCCGTTAGTTTGCACAGATGATAGCATTTTCTGAGCTGGAATTAATATCTCTGTGTTGAAATATTATGTTTACGTGCAGAGAATGCTGTTTGCTATGCAGAAAATGCTACCTCCTCTGCAAAACAACAAGTCCCAAACTGTATACATCTCCAACTGCGTGTTATTCAAAGTTGTTTTTCCAGCAGGGAGAAAATTGCTTAAGTTGTTGCTGCCGTTGAGCAGTAACTTAGGGAAGAGTTACATCCGGGTTCATAAGAGAGTCTCCAGAGCCTTCTCATTCATATTGTTGCCATAAGTCGAAGCCTTTGTTGGTGTTGTGTGTGCTTTCCTTTTCGACTGAAGGCAACCCTATCACAGGATTTTCTGGGCTGAGAGTATGTGACGCACCCAAGGTCACCCAGTGGCTGAGCTAGGAAAGGCTGCTGATAAAGGTATGACACCAATGCTTAAGAGCAACTAGCTCAGAATAATAGAATTAGGGTAGTAACTGTGTATGATTGATAATAGTTATTTTTAATTAATTTTTTATTAACTTGGTCAATTATCTTCTGGGCATAAGGACAGGATTACAGGAACTATTACCAACAAAGTTAACTTAGGTCATTTCAGCACTATACTGTTATAGTGCTATTGTTCCATTTTCAGCTTCCTGTGGAATTCTGGGATTTGTAGTTTCCTGAGGCCAAAGAGCTCTCTGGCTGGGAATCCTAAAGTCTCCTTCTTTGGAGGTTTTTAAGCAGAGGCTGGATGGCCTTTCTGTTGGGAATGCTTTGGGGAGTCTTCCTGCGTGGCAGAAGGGGTTGGACTGGATGGCCTCTGGAGGTCTCTTCCCCCTCTAGGATTCTACAGACTCATAGAATCCTAGACCTGGAAGAGATCCCAGGGGCCATCCAGTCCAACCTCTTTCTGCCATGCAGGAACCCACATCAAAGCCCTCCCTTTGAGAGATGGCCATGCAGCCTCTGCTTAAAAACCTCCAAAGAAGGAGGAGACTCCAGCACACTCCACAGAGGCAGCAGCATATCCCACTGCCATTGCTCCTTGTCCTGGTCTCTGGAGCAGCAGAAAACACACTTGCTCCATCTTCGATATGACGTCCTTTCAAATATTGAAACCCACATTTTTGTGCCTGCAAGCTTTTATAAATCGACTGGATGTGGGCTCATGATGCTGTGCAGCTTTGTTTTTGGATGGTATAATTGTTCTGCATTTTAATGTATTTATCATTTTAATATTAATGTGTAATTGTTTTAATTTTATAAATGGTTTGATGGTTTACCTTTATAAATGGTTTAATAAATAAATGATCTCATTCTTTTTAAAATTTTATACCTTCATGGATGGTATAACTTGTTTTGTTTTAATCTTGTTAGCCACCTTGAGTCCCACCATCGGGAGAAAAGCAGGGTGTAAAAAAATAAAGGGTATAAATAAAGAGAGAGAGAGAGAGAGAGGATAAGTAAATGAATAAATAAAAGGGTTGCTAATATCCCAGAGGACAGGATCAAAATTCAAAAAGACCTTAACAGACTGGAAAGCTGGGCTAAAGCTCACAAAATGAACTTCAACAGAGAGAAATGTAAGGTCCTGCACTTAGGCAGAAAAAATGGAATGTACAAATATAAGATGGGGGATGCATGGCTGGACAGCAGTCTGTGTGAAAGGGACCTAGGAGTCTTGATGGACCACAAGCTGAACATGAGCCAGCAGTGGGGTGTGGCAGCTAAAAAGACCAATGCAATTCTTGGTTACAACAATGGGAGTATGGTGTCTAGATCAAGGGGAGTGATGGTACCACTCTACTCTGCTTTGGTCAGATTTCCTCATCTGTATCCAGTTCTGGGCACATCAATTCCAGAAGGATATGTACAACTTGGAATCTGTCTACAGGAGGGCAACCAAAATGGTAGAAGACCTGGAAACCATGAAGCCCTAGGAGGAGTGGCTTAGGGAGCTGAATATGTTTAGCCTGGATAAGAGAAGGCTAAGAGGCAACATGATAGCTCTGTTTAAATATTTGAGTACTGTAAATGTCATATGGAAGATGGAGCAAGCTTGTTTTCTTCTGCTGTAGAGACTAGGACATGGGGCAATGGATTCAATCTATAGGAAAAATGATTCCACCTGAACCTCAAGAAAAAATTCCTGATGGTCAGAGTTGTCCAGCAGTAGGATCTGCTGCCTCCGTGGAGTGTGGTGGAGTCTCCTCCTTCCTTGGAGGTTCTTAACCAGAGGCTGGATGGCCATTTGCTGGGGGTGCTTTGTGTGTGTATTCCTCCATGGCAGGATGGGGTTGGACTGGATGGCTCCTGGGACCCCTTCCAACTCTGTGATTCTATGAAAGTATAAATATAATATTGTGTAAGTATAAAATAAACAAATATATAAATATTTTAAAAAGAGACATACATGGTGGAAAAGGAAGGCAGGTGCAGGGAAGAGTTCCTATTTCCACCCCATACATCATTTTGTGAACCCCAGATGTGTCCCCAGTTCAGCAGGGTTTGCCTGGTGAGTAAGAGGAGGATTAACTCAAAAGTCTCCCCTTGTTTTACCTCCTTACAGAGAAGGCTGGCCGCCAACTCTTCCGCGCTCCAGGTCGAAGTGACTCAGTTAAGCACACGCTTGCATCAGCAGCGCCTGGAAAACAAGGCTCTTCAAGGTGAGAAAACGCTCTATACAAATTTGTAGCACTTTGATGCCACTTCAGCTGCCTTGGCTGCGTCTTCTTGAATCCTGGGATATGTAGTTTCCACAGATTCTAGGGCTCTCTCGCAAAGGAGGTTCAGTCACTTATAAAACCTGGGATGTGGCTGAAAGGAAAGCAGTTTCAGCCCCTCCCGAAACACCAAACCCCAGGATTCCAGAGGGTGTTGAAAGTGGAATCATCGTGCTATAACGGTCCAGTGCAGAAATGGCTAGAGAGTTCTTTGGCCTCAGCAAACTACAAACCCCAGAATCCCATAGGAGGTTGAAAGTGGAGTAATCGCACTATAACAGGGTAGGGCGGAAAGGCCCTAGCCCCTAAAGCAAATCAAGGACCCAAGCAAAGTGTTTACAATCCTTTAAATACACTTTTGCCAGCATTATTTGATCTCTTTCAAGTTTAGGATCCATCATTTTATAGGTTTTTTAAAATCCAGCCCGATCTAGTAGGCTACCTTCATCGTTTTTTTGGCTTACATCTCCTTTTGTAACATATTCCCAGGTCACCCTGACCTATTGGCTTCCTCCCTTTAAGCCATATCAGTTTGGCTCCATTTACTAAAGAATTTTTCGATGTTCCTCATTAAAGTACTATCTGTCCTTTCGCCAGTTAAAGCCTCGTCCAGTTCTTTGGCTCATTAATTGTCTGGCGGTTACAGCTCATTAGCTTTCCAACCAGTTCTGGGCTTCTTCCTTTTCGACATGTCCTTCCCATGATCCCGCCTTTACAGTTTCCATACGGACCATTGCAGCAAAGCCCTCATTAACCGTCTCAGCAAACTAATAATACTAATAATATCAATCAGCTTAGCAATTTAGCAAAGCGCTTCCTACATAACATCTACCTTCGTTGTCTCCGTTCCAAAGAGGTGCCAGCAAAGGACTGGATGGCTGGACTCTTCGGCCTCGGCTGCTCAGTGGTATTGCAGGGTTTGGATGCAAATTGTCCTAAATAAATAAATA
Organism: Iguana delicatissima; assembly: GCA_948472985.1. Classification (NCBI taxonomy): domain Eukaryota; kingdom Metazoa; phylum Chordata; class Lepidosauria; order Squamata; family Iguanidae; genus Iguana; species Iguana delicatissima. The sequence goes on from CAOKZL010003904.1 coordinate 39,737, forward strand.
AAGTCCTAAATTAAAAATAAATACATATACAGTTGCCCCTCCCGCTTTTGTGGGTTCAGCATTCACAGATCTGATTATTAATAGGTTTATTTATTTATACAAATATCTTCTCTAGGAATCTCTAGGTCCTCCAGGATAACTCAGTGGTCCATTTCTGGTGGACACAGACGTGGACATCCACCAGAAGTGGACCATACAGTCATACTGGAGGACCTAGAGCGTTCTAGAGAGAACACTTCTCTAGGCACAGTGTGAATCTATGACCCACTTTGCTGGAAGTTGACCCAACGAGTGTCAAACATAATTTCATCCTGGGCTGCACAGGGCCGGTTGTATCTATAAGACTATATAAATATAATGTAAGCCCCCCAGACCCTCTCTGTGCCTCTTTCTGCCCCCCTCTCCTGTGGTCTTTCTGCCCCTCTGCCCCTCTCTGTACCTGGTGAGCCCGATCCCCACATTGTGCCCCCCCGGCTGCCGGTATTCTGAAAAGGGATCCAGCAGCCGGCAGTTGCAATCTACTTCTACCTGCTCCTCTAATAGTGAGACTTGGGCCTTTTCCGCACTAGACTGTTATAGTGATATTGTTCCACTTTCAACATCCTGTGGAATTCTGGGGTTTGTAGTTTACTGAGGCTCAAGAGTTCTCTGGCTGAGAATGCTAAAGGCCCCTCCTTAAACTGCAAACCCCAGGATTCCAGAGGATGTTGAAAGTGGAATACTAGCGCTATAACAGTCTAGTGCAGAAATGGTCTTGGACAGAGGAGCAGTCAGAAGTAGAAGTAGATCACGAGCACTGGCTGCTGGGCCCTTCTTCGGAATACTGGCAGCCGGGCCCCACGATGTGGGGAGCAGGCGGAGGGAACGCCGCAGCTGAAGGAGAGGTGCGAGGGCCACAAGGAATGGCCTGGCAGGCCGGATTTGGCCTATGGGCCTTGTGTTTGACACATGTGTTATAGAATCTCACTGGAGGACCCAGAGATTCCTAGAAAAGTGTACTCAGGGTTTTTGGGGGGGTTTTTTTGTGATTTTTATTTTTATTCATGTTTTTCCACTTTTGCAGAAGTCTTGCACCTCTTAACTCCTGCAAAATTGGAGGGCGCATGTAGTTGCAAACACAGTATAGAAATTACACCCCAAAGAATTAACCCTTTTTGTTCCCTCTGAAATGCACAACTGAAAATCCTGCTTCCATCTTCAAAGGTGAAAAGGGCCCGATCCTTTGCCCTGGCAATTTCCTCTCCTCTCCAACAATCCCTCTCTTTCTGAACTCAACTGTCGCATCCAGCCCCTTCCTTAGAGTTTTCCCACCCCCTGGACCAAACCCATAACTCTCAGGGGTGACAAATCCTGAAAGAGCATCTTCTCCAAAACAAGTCAGCAGGCTTAATTTTTATAAAATGTTATATAGGTGGTACATGACGCCTGTAAAATCGAGAAAAAATAACAAGAAGTGGGAATGGAAAATGTTGGAAATGTGATGAGAAAGAGGGATCTTTCTCCATATGTGGTGGAGCTGTAAAATAGCAAAAAAAATTTTGGAAAGAAATACATGATGAAATTCAAAGATGGTACGGTTTTAACTTTGAAATGAAGCCAGAACTCTATTTGTTGAATATGTTAGGGCAACAAAGAGAAATAAGATCTCATCAAAAGATATTGTTATGTATAATAACTGCAGCAAGACTGACTTATGCTCAACATTGGAAAGAAAGAAAATATGTTGATATAAGAGAATGGAAATTCAAAGCTCTGGATATGATGGCGACAGAAAAGTTAACTTTTTCACTCAAAAATAAGCCAATCCAGGGCTTTGAAAGGGAATGGCGAGAGGTGTTGAACCGGATAAAAGAATAAGATAAGAGAAAAGAAAGAAAGATTGCGAGAAAGGTGGAAGACAAAAAGAGGTGGTAAAAGATAAAATGTAAATAGTTAAATATAAGTTAAAAGTAATAGTTTATGACTGTTGTAAAACAGAGATAATGTATGGAATGGAATGTTTATATGGAATGGAATCTTAAACTCCGATTCAGCTGGGAGAACTGATGTCTGGAAGCGGGGAGGTGTTTTTTTTAATTCTTTTTCAAAATGTTAGTAAAAATTACTTATTAAAAAAAAAAAAAGGCAGCAGGCTTCAATCTGCCGGGTGCAAAAGGCAGCCCCTCGCCCTCCCCTCTTGCACTTCAGGCAGAAGGTGCTATAACACAAGCGGGGAATGTCAAAAAACTAAAAAGGAACAGAGGAGGAGGGTGTTACCGCATGAATTTAGACCACCCCAGGATTAGAAGCAAAATCGAAAAGGTTTTCTTATTTTCTCTTGTACAAGAGGGGAGCAGTTAGTGCACAAAAGCACCCAAGAACACTCTGCTCCAAAGAACTAGCTGCACACAGGCAGCTTTTATACCCTGCGAAGCATCCGTCAGAGGAGCAAGAAATGCTAATTATTGGCTAATCCAAATACATACATATAGAAAACTATGCCATGAATACCTTATTATGTCATCCTACAAGCAATGCCATGTCCACAGGAGTGGTCCCAAATTATAATGCCAGATCCCACCCTGGAGGTGTGAAGATTAATATGCAGATGAAGTATAATTAGGCAAATGTGATTTTAAGCTCAGCTTTTCTGGTCACTCCCCCTCCCCTTGGCCTAGGCTGTTTCCGCACTAGCCTGTTATAGCGCGATGATTCCACTTGCAACATCCTCTGGAATCCTGGGGTTTGCAGTTTCGGGAGGGACCGGGTGGCCCCTCCCGAAACTGCAAACCCCAGGATTCCAGAGGATGTTGAAAGTGGAATCATCGCGCTATAACAGCCTCATTTGGGGTGACCACATTCAGACAGTTTCTTGCACCTCTTGCTCTCTTTCCTCCTTACTTGCCATTGCTTCTTACCAACTAATTTCCTGTTTTTCAAAGCTTTAGCTATTTTGCAGCCTTTGTTTCTGCTAACTTTTTGTCATAAGTCTGCTTCCTATTTCATAGAATCATAGAATCCTAGAGTTGGAAGAGACCCCCAGGGGCCATCCAGTCCAACCCCCGGCTATGCAGGAACCCCCGTCAAGGCCCTCCCTTGGACAGATGGCCATCCAGCCTCTGTTTTAACAACCTCCAAAAAAGACTCCACCACACTCCACTGAGGCAGCCGCATCTTCCACTGCCAGACAGCCCTGACTGTCAGGAAGTTCTTCCTGAGGTTCAGGGGGAATCTCCTTTCCTGCAGCTTGAATCCATTGCTCCTTGTCCTGGTCTCTGGAGCAGCAGAAAACAAGCCCACTCCTTCATGGCATCCCTTCCAATATTTAAACATGGCTACCATGTTAACCTTCTCTTCTGCAGACTAAACATCCCCAGCTCCCTCAGCCGCTCCTCATAGGGCTTCATGGCTTCCAGACCCTCCACCATTTTGGTCGCCCTCCTCTGGAGACGCTCCAGCTTGTCTGTATCCTTCTTGAATTGAGGTGTCAAGAACTGGACACAGGATTCCAAATGAGGCCTAACCAATGCAGAATAGAGTGGTACCATTACCTCCCTCAATCTAGACGCCATACTCCTATTGATGCAACCAAGAATCGCGTTGGCTTTCTTGGCTGCTGCATCACACTGATCCTGTCCTCTGGGGCACTAGCAACCCCTCCCAAGTTGGTGTCATCTGCAAATTTGATCAGCCTGCGCTCTGCTCCTCCGTCCAAGCCGTTGATGAAGATGTCGGAGAGCCCTGGGCCCAGGAAGGAACCCTGGCCATGGCTATTGATTGATTGTTTCTAAATTGTGCTCCTACGAGGGGACCAGGTAGGGGTTGAAACTGGGCCAGATCTTCCTGGGGGCTTTATGCGAGTGCCACCACGGGTCACTGAGTGCCCTTTTTTTCAGTCCGGCCGAAGGAGGCACGCAGCACCTCCTCTGAGAAGGCTCCCAGGTGCACCTCAGCCCTTCAGTCCGGGCCTGGGACTGGGGCTGCCAAAATGCACGCCCTCCAGAGTTTCACAGACGTGCGTGGCCAAGCGATCCTAGAGTGGGGTCAAAGGTTATTGGTGAGGAAGGACAGACAGGTTAGCAGTTTGCCCTTGCCCCGGTCTGCTTGGAAGGGGAAGATTCGGCCCCCTCTTCCCCTCCCCTCCCCTCCGCTAAGCTAATTGAGTGCAAACTGGGGGTTTTTTGCACTTGGTTTGCAGCAATGAAAAGGGGGAAGGTGGAAGGGAGAGGGAGAAACCAGGACGTTTTATAGGCAGCTAAATATGGGGCACGGTGCGGCCATCGGGAGCGGCGCTGCCAAATCAGGACAGTTGGAAGGTGTAACGATGGTCATTTCCACCCTAGATTGTTATAGAGCTATTATTCCGCTTTCAACATCTTATGGAATCCTGGGGTTTGCAGTTTAGGGAGGGGCCTTTGAGGCCTCCGGGATTCCATAGGACGTTGAAAGTGGAACAATAGCGCTATAACAAGCTAGCGCGGAAATGGCCGATGGCTGAGGGGTACAACTTTCACAGAAAGGACGATGGCTCCTCATATTTCTCTTTTCCCCATTTGACAGGAGAACTTGCAGTCTTGAGGAACTGGACGCAGAAGCTTGAAGACCTGAAGTAAGCCAGTTTGCAACAGGTTTATGGGTGGGGAGGGAGGGACTGTGAGGAATGTGGTCCCCTCCCCACCTGCTTCTCTGGTTATGTGCCAAGTTTCCTGATTTTACAGAAAGCAGATGGGAAAAGTAACTGGGCTAGGTGTGCATTGCATCTTGACACTGGGGCTTGGGGAGAGAGTGTAGCAGGGTTAATCCTTCCTCTCTTCCATCTCCGAGCCCCTTTCCTCCGCCGGGTTGCCTTCCTAAAAGGAAATAAAGGGACAGACCCAGAAATGCCAGGTTCCACCTGTGGGCATCCAACCTCCTCATTTAAGTTGTTCTTCTTGTGTCTTTTCAAGTCATTTCTGACACATAGTGAGCCTATAATTGAGTTTTCTTGGCAAGATCTGTCCAGAAGGGGCTTTGTCCCTGCCTTCCTCTGAGAATGAGAGAGTGTGACTTGCCCAACTCTATGGGTTTCCATGGCTGAGCTCCAGAGTGGTAGTCGAACACTCAGACCACTATACCATACTGCCTCTCGTTGGCATACCCTCCGATATTTCACAGATGAAAACCGGGAGGCATGAAGCCAAGCAACATCAGAATGTGGCCAAGACGGCAAAAGTTGTTACAGCTGGCCCTCCACATTGGTGGGTTTGACTTTCACAGATTTGATTATCTGCAAGTTTCTCCAATCCCTGACCCCCCCCATCTCAGTGACTTCTTTTTGGGGAGGAACCTTCAGGCTGCAAAGCCCTTTAAAAAGCACCCTCCTCGACATGACGTCCCTTCAGATATTTAAACATGGCTATCCTGTCCCCTTCTCTTAGCCTTCTCTTCTCCAGGCTAAATATCCCCAGCTCCCTCAGCCGCTCTTCATAGAGCTTCATGGCTTGCCGACCCTTCAGCATTTTGGCCCCCTCCTCTGGACACACTCCAGCTTGTCCATATCCTTCTTGAACTGAGGTGCCCAGAACTGGACACAGGATTCTAGATGAGGCCTAACCAAAGCAGAATAGAGTGGTATCATTACCTCCCTCGATCTGGACACCATACTCCTATTGATGCAACCAAGAATCGCATTGGCTTTCTTGGCTGCCGCACCACACTGCTGGCTCACATTCAGCTTGTGGTCCACCTAGATCTCTTTCACACTTACTGTTATCCAGCCACGTGTCCCCCATCCTATATTGGATCAGCATGCCCTCTGTTCCTTCATCCAAGTCATTGATGGAGATGCTGAATAGCAGCTCTGGGCCTGGGACAGAAACCTCTGGCACCCCAAAAGTCCCTTCTCTCCAGGAGGAAAAGCAGCCATTGGAGAGGAACACGCTTTGGGTTTGGTCGGTCAGCCAGTCACAAATCCACCTAACAGTAGCCCTGCCCAGCTAGAGGTAACTGTAAGGCAAGGATATCTGGTTTTGGCTGATTCTTTTAACTCTCTTGTTTCAAGACGAGCAAACACAGGTGGTTTCTTACACATGCAGTTCTGTTTTCAGCCAGCTTCTACGGACTCCCATTGTTCCAGTTCCAAGATGTAACTTTTATCTTTTTTTTTGGTAATAATTTTTATTAAGATTTAATCAAAAAAACAACAACAACAACCCACACTTCCAGGCTTAAATCTTCCAGTTGCAATTGCTTATTTCCATTACCTGCAAACATAATTTCCGTTTTACAGAGAAGAGAACGATTACATTATTTCTTCTTTGATTTCTTATACATTTATATCCTTACCCAATCCAATACCCCCTTCCATTCTTTCTCAAAGTTCTGGATAGATTTATTCTTCAAAGAAAATGCTAATTTTTCCTTCTCTATCATATCCAGAACTTTTAACTTCCACTCCTCAATATCAATGTATTTATTTTCTTTCCAGCGTTGCGCGTGTGTCAACCTTGCCGCAATTATTAAATACAATAATGTTATTTCCTTTTGTTGGCCTAGCATATTTAGCAGGTAAAGTTCCAGTTTCATTTCAATAGTCAACTTGCAAATTCTCTGAATTTCACCATGTTTCACCCCCTTCCAAAAATTTTTTGCTATCTTACATGCCCACCACATATGAAAAAAAAAAGATCCCGTCTGTCAGGGTCAGACTCGCACACAAGACCAATAAACTTGCATAACAGATTTATTGAGAAGATGCAGAGCAGTGAACACAGACGTCAAAAGACAGAAGTGGCAGATATTCTCAAAGCCTCTGAGGTTAAACAGTTCAGTTTCGCGTGAGAGATAAGCGAGTGCATATTTTCTCTACTGCAGGTCAGGATGACCGCCAGGTCCCCATAGCTACTATCTCTCTCTAGCGAATGTTTTGGGGACTACTACTGAGGAATGCACACTTGCTCCATCCTTACTACAAAGCCATCAGGAAAAGTACTAACAGTTATGCATGCTCAATCTACCCACTAAACCACAATCCCCGCATATGGGGGGCAATCCCGGCACCGTCTTTTCCAAGATGTAACTTTTATCCATGTCACTGTCTGTCTGCATTCCAAAGAGAAGGGCACACTCCCCAGGACTAGAATAAACACCAGCGCCCTCTCAAGCTGGATTTAGCTCAAGTTTGCAAAGCACATTTGACTGCACTATCCATCCGGTTTTAACTACAACTAAGCAGATTTCCCATCACAAAGTTCATGTTTTGACTTCGCGCCATCGGTGTCATGGTTTGAGCACTGGACTGCGACCCTGGGGACCAGAGTTCGATTCCCTGCTCAGCCGTGGAAACCTACTGGGTGACCTTGGGAGCATCACACTCTCTCAGCCCCAGAGAACCCCGTGATAGCTTTGTCTTGGGGTAGCCCTAAGTCAGAAATGACTTCAAGGGACACAACAACAAGCCTTCGCTACCTGCTTCCAGCCGGAAAGTGGTGCAGAGCAGAGCGGAGGGTGAGCCCTGGGAGGGAACCAGGGGCCTTTCCGCACTACGCTGTTCTAGTGCGATTATTCCTCTTTTAACATCCTGTGGGATTCTGGGGTCTGTAGTTTACGGAGGCCCAAGAGTTCTCTGGCTGAGAATCCTAAACTGCAAACCCCAGGATTCCGTAGGAGGTTGAAATAATGGAATAATAGCACTATAACAGTGTAGTGTGGAAAGGTCCAAAGAAGGCAGTTAAGGACTCCCTGGAAAGTCTTTGGCTGCAGCTAATCAATTAAGCCTTGAAATGTGTTACAAGCTGCTGCTGTGCCAGTCCAGGTGGAGATCTGCACAGAGTCCTTTCCTCTTGCCTGGAGATGGGCTCCCCTAAAACTGGAGAATTTGAACCCTTGCCTCTCATCTAGGCCATTTCCGCACTAGACCGTTACAGCGCTATTATTCCGCTTTCAACGCCCGTTGGAATCCTGGGAGTTGCAGTTCAGGGAGGGGCCTAAAAGGATTCCATAGGATGTTGGCAGTGGAATAATCGCGCTGTAATGGTCCAGTGTGGAAATGGCCCTAGAGACGATCTCTGAAAAATGGAAGCTCTGAGATCTGGCCGCGCATGACGCCTCTTGGTGGAGGGGATCTCCAAAATTCAGCCCTGCCGTTGGCACCCTGCTTAGCCCTCCAACCCATTTAACGTCCCTCCGTCTCTCTCTTTCTCTCTCCCCCTCCAGCAACCACCAGAAGGAGATGATTACCTACTTCCAACACCAACAAAAGGCTCTCTCCGGAAGTGGCTGTTGCCAATGGGGGCCACCCTTCCTGGGCCTGATGGCGGCCCTCGTCGTTGTCCTTCAGGTTTGAGAAGAAAAAGGAGACCTTTGAGCAGGGAAGAAGTCAACCGACCGCAAGCCACGGCGTGGGATCTTGGTGGAGCGTCTCTCAGGGGGCTTTGGCCGCATCCCCCTGCCTCGTTCTTTTCCAGAGTGCTTTGCGGATGTCTGAGATATAATAATAATTTAATTTATTTTTCAGTTCATATTTCTTCCTTCTAATACAAACAAATGCACAGCAGCAGAAAAGAGAGAAAGAAAAGACACAGACTGTGTACACGTAAAAGCAAAAACCAAGCTTAACTAAAACTAAGACTAAACCACTAATGTACGACCTAACTGTTTAATCTAAAGGACCTAAGAACTCTGACCTGGCCAAGCAAACTGGAATGAAGAAAGAACCGATGAATACAGAATGTCTCATTCTGCCATTGCCGATCTAACTAAATACTTCATAAACTTAGTAAAATCACTAACTTAGTAAAATCACTAATGACCCTAACCCCATATTCTAACATTGTTAGCTTTTGTATTCCTCAGAAGAAGAAGAAAATCTGTAAATGATTTCCAGTCTTGCAGAAAGTCTTCATTTGGTTTGTCTTTTGAAATCCATATTAATTTTGCAACTTTGGCAAGATCGCCAACTTTAAGCGCCCACGCTTCCATTTTCGACGTTTCAGTCTGTTTCCCAATTTATATCAAAGCGGTAGTCCATATTTACGATCTGATTCTTTATCGATAATTCCCAACAAGAACATTTCTGGTGACGTTGCTAAATCTGCCTTTAATTTTTTTTAATTAACATATCAGTCTTAGACCAATAACTGTTTGCCTTTCTGCAAAACTGGCAAGAACTTCTGATTAATTCTGCTTTTTTATTAACAATGTTATATGTTGCCTACTTCTCAGGGCAATGAGAATTTTGCTCGCGGCTGCTTGTGCTATTATTCTTACTACGGTTGTTGTTGTTATAATGTTAATATCCTGCTTTTCCCCCCCTGGTTTGGAACTGAAGGTGGCTTACAAACAAACATTGCTTGTTTGTAACATTGCTTGTTTGTTTGTAAGAAACGGTTAACAAACATTGTTAAAGGCGGCTTGTGGCTTTGTGGGAGCAGGGAGCTTTATATATATATATTTTGCAGGGCTTTCTGTTGTTTAGAAGTCTGCCAGTTTGGCAGCAGAGCGGGGTAAAGTTACTTTTTCAGACTGTGCCCAAGATTGCAAAATCTCACTAGGCTGCTAAGCCCGCTCTCCGTGCACACCCAGAAAAAAGGCACTGGATTGGATCGGATCGGATCGTGGACACTCATTCAATAATTTGGGGAGTGTCTTGCTGATTTTTCAGCTGGAATAAAAAGGCAGCCATCATCCCCTGCGTGTGTGATTATTTTCCCTTTTGTCCTGGCTGCAGAATTACGATCTGGAAGCCGCTTTGATGCCAGCTGGCATTGTTGGTCCCAAAATGGCTGTTGGCGGGGGCTGGTTTGGAGAAACTGCCTTGCACGGGAGGAGCGTGTTACACAAGCAAGGACTGAATACCTCCTTGTGTAAAAAATGTCAAAGTGTGTTTGCCCAGGTCACCACCAGGATTCCAGCTTATAACCCCAAGACTCCTAAAGCAAGCATGGTTCAAAACAGATTTTTTTCAGTGAGCAGCAGAATGCACTGCCCGGGGATGGGGAAATGGTTAATTTCATGGCTCTGAGACCATTTTCTAGTATAATAGTGTGATGTGGCAGCCAAAAAAGCTAATGTGATTCTAAGCTGTGTCAACAAGAATATATGTCTAGATCGAGGGGAGTGTTAGTGCCACCCTGTTACTACACTTGGGCAGAACGAGAATGAAATGCACAGATATGGGTGACACTCGGCTTGACCACAGTGCATGTGCAAGGGATCTAGGAGTCTTAGTAGATTGCAAGTGGAACATGAGCCAACAATGTGATGCTGCAGCTAAAAAAGCCAATGTGATTCTAGGCTGCATCAGTAGAGGTATAGTATCTCGGTCAAGGGAAGTGATGGTACCACTCTGGGCACCACAGTTCAGGAAGGATATGGACCAGCTGAAACGTGTCCAGAGGACGGCGATCAAAATGATTGAAGTTCTGGAAATGAAACTGTATCAGGAAGGACTGAGGGGGCTCAGTGTGTTTAGCTTGGAGTAAAAAAAGACTGAGAGGTAATACACTAGCTATCTTTAAATATCTGGTGGAATGTCATGGAGAAGATGGAGCAAGCTTGTTCTGTGCTCCTTCAGCGAGCAGGACATGGAGCAATGGATTCAATTTCCATTGAAACATTAGAAAGAGCTTCCTGATGATAAAGAGAGCTTGAGAGTGGAACAGATTGCTTCAGATGCTGATGGTTGTAAATTATTCCTTTTTTGCAATAATAAGGGCATAAAAGGTATAACTGTCACCTCACAAGGGATAATATCACTTTGCAGTATGAGCTGAAATTGTTTTAGTTCCTTCCATAATTGGGGTATAGCTATTATCACTTTTTCTTCTCCTATATGATTTTTAACATCTCTGCCTGACGAAGAAGCCAGTGACATTTCAAAAGCTGATGTTTTTGTGCATTTTGGTTGACAATAAAGGTATCACTCTTTTGTGGGATTTTGGATTGTTGCATTGGACATCTATAGAGTTGCTTTTACTGCAACAGCTTACCTTTAAAACAATGAAACTGTAACTGTAACTAATTACTAATCAGTTAGCCTGATTAGTTACATAACCAATCAGTTAACCTAATTAGGTTAGCCTTAGCTGCAGCTCAGGATACTGGCAAGGTAAACTGGATCACACTTTGGATGCTATACAGCTCACTTTGATAATTCCATTATTGTTCTCTGTTAAAAGTAAGTTTCCAAGCTCTGGATCAATACTAATCACAGCCTGGCCATCCTTACCTAAATGTGGCTGCTGAAGCTAAGAAAGTTTGGGATAACAGCCAGATAGCTTGACCACAGGACTTGTGAGTCTTAAGACCACAAGCTGAACGTGAGTCAGCAGTGTGATGCAGCAGCTAAAAAGGCCAATGCGATTCTTGGCTCCATCAATGGGGAGTGTAATGTATAAGTTAAAGACAGTGGTGGTACCACTCTATTCTGCTTTGGTCAAACCCCACTTGGAATAATACTATGTCCAGTTCTGGGCGCCATAATTCGGAAAGGATACAGACAAGCTGGAAGGTGTCCAGAGGGAGGCGATCAAAATGGTGGAGGGTCTGGAAGCCATGAAGCCCTATTAGGAGTGAATTAAGGAGCTGGGTAGGTGGAAGAAGAGACAGTTAAGAGGGGAAGTGATAGTTAAGTTTAAATATTTGAAGGAATGTTATACGGGGCCAGCTTATTTTCTGCTGCTCCAGAGACCAGGACATGGAGCAATGGATTCAAACTTTGGGAAAAGAGATTCCGCCTAAACATCAGGATGAAATTTCTGGTGGTGAGAACGATGAAATGAAATCCGCTGCCGCCTGGGAGTGTGGTGGAGCCTCCTCCTTCTTTGGAGGTTTTTCAACCAAGGCTGGATGGCCTTCTGTTGGGAATGCTTGGATGGTATCTTCCTGAATGGCAGAAGGGGGTTGGACTGGATGGCCCCTGGGACCTCTTCCGATTCTGGGATTCTATGATTCTAAGTCGCGTGCTGAATTCCAGCCAAATTTTCTTGCTTAAAAGACAAGGAAAACTGTCTTCACCTCCCAACACACACACAGAGGAAAAACAGAGGAAAGGCACGGCACCTTTTGCTCCGTTTCGGGGGGCAAAAAAAGTTCATCCCAGTGGTGCGGTCTCAGGAATTCCCTTCTCACTAGCAGTGGGATTTGTGAATCATCTGTATGTCCTTCCCTGGCTAGACTGAAATGTGGCAACTTCTGGTTCTGCCGTGGTAAGGGGGTTGAATCCATTCTGGGTTTTATTTTTTATGTCAAAGGAGCTGCCGAAGATGCTGAATCTTGTCCGCCTCCCCTCAATAAGTTTGGATAGCTTGGAAAGATCCTTTAAAGTTCACACTAAAATCCAGAGCGGCTTTAACACCGCCCCACCAGCCTCCGAAATAAGGCCATTCCTGCCCTATACTGTTATAATGCTATTATTCCACTTTCAACCTCCTGTGGAATTCTGGGCTTTGTAGTTTGTAGCCAAAGAGCTCTCCGGCTGAGAATCATAAAGGCCGCTCCCTAAACTGCAAATCCTAGGGTTCCATAGGACGTTGAAAGTGGAATAGTAGCACAATAACAGTATAGTGTGGAAATGGCCTCATTCTGGTCTTGAAGAAAGCTGCTTTTCGGCAAGGGAAACACTGGGTGAATCCCACGGCCAGAAATTCTCAAACGGGAGGCAGTTGCTACATGCCTGGGAGTTTCCTAAAGGCAAAATACCGAAGGCACCATTGCAAACAATTCCAAGGAGAAAGAAAAGTGGGAGATCTCTAAAGAACGGGGCTTTAAAAGAGACGTGTATATATTTGGACATTTGGTCAACATTTATAGAAACCTAAGACTAATTACGGTTGTTTTGCCTCCTTTTGTGTTTTGATTTTCCTGCTTTTGCTCTTCTGGGAAATTGTTGTATGTAACTGAGATCCCTTTTGAATGTGCATAAATAAAAATGAATAATTTAGGCTTGGGGAGGGGGGAAAGGAGACACATCTAAAAATGGAAGAAGGGGAAACCACCGAAGAGGAATACAAAAAAGCAGGCGGTAGGGGAAAAGATGGTATCGTACAGAGGACGGAGCAAGCTCGTTTTCTGCTGCTCCAGAGACCAGGGTGTGGAGCAATGGGTTCAAGCTGCAGGAAAAGAGATTCCACCTAAACAGTAGGAAGAGCCTCCTGACAGTAAGAGCCCGGGAATATGTTGCCTGGGAGTGTGGTGGGGTCTGCCTCTTTGGAAGTTTTTAAGGAGAGGCTGGATGGCTTCCTGTCAAAAGGAATGCTTGACGGTGTCAGAAGGGGGTTGGACTGGATGGCCCCTGGGGTCTCTTCCAACTCTAGGATTCTACAGAGAGCCGGCAAAGCTAGAGAGGAGCAACTTCCCCCAGATGCCAATTTTGGCAGGTGCTCATTTCCTTGCGGTCGAACGACTCTCTGCCGTGGCCCGTCGGCTGGGGCTTGTGGCCAACCACAGATGAAGGGTTCCTCCGTCCCCGGAGATGCCCACGCAGAGTAATTAGAGCCCCAGCCCGAGCTCCCGGGAGCCGGCAGCGGCAGAGAGAGGTTGCCGGCCAGACGGAGAGCTGCCTGCCGAGACCCCCATGGACCCCGCAGCTGTCAAAGCCACCCTGAGAGTGCTGGGCTTGTGTGCCCTCTTGCTGCTCCTGGTGGCCGCCGTCACCGCCTCCGTGGCCGTGATGGTGTGGCACTCCGAGGCGGCCCGCCAGCTGAAGGGGTGCCGGCAGAGGACGGCGAACGAGACGGCGGCCCTGAGGGACAGGGTGGCCGAACTGGAGCAGGACAGAGCCCGGCAGGGCGAGCAGCTGGAGCGGCTGGCCCAGAGGGAACGGGAGCTCCAGAAGCAGCTCAGCCAGGCCAGGGAGGGACGGAAGAAGCTCAACGCCACCCTGGTGGGATGCTTGGAGAACACGGTACGGGGCAAAGGGGGCACAGAAGGAGTGGGCTGCCGTCGCGTTGGTCCTTCCTTCCCCCTGGCCCCCTCTCTTTGGATGCCATGGAAGGACACGGGGTGGGGCCTCCCCTGCAGTGGCACCCCGACGGGTTTTACAAATATCCTCCCGCGCTCATGCTTTGAATCCGTTTTTAAAATCTTTTAACCCTGTTTTTTTCTTAATCCTTAATTCTTTAAGGTGCCTTTTTTTAGCCTTGAAGAATTATTTCATTTTTTCCCTAGCGTTTTAAATATTTTTGCTGGGTTTTCGGGTACTCCAGCCAGAGGTCTTCACTAAAAGGGCAGGAGAGTAAATATTTTAATAAACAAAATTGCTCCTATATGACCTCCCTTCAGATTTAAATATCTGAAGGGATGCCATGTCAACAAGGGAGCAAGCTTGTTTTCTGCTGCTCCAGAGACCAGGAAACGGAGCAATGGATTCAAGCTGCAGGAAAGGAGATTCCACTGGACCTCCGGAAGAACTTCCTGAGGGTCAGGGCTGTCTGGCCATGAAATCTGCTGCCGCCTCCATGGAGTGTGGTGGAGTCTCCTCCTCCTTTGGAGGTTTTTAAGCAGAGGCTGGATGGCCGTCTGTCCAAGGGAGTCCTTTGAGTGTTTGTTCCTGTGTGGGAGAAGGGGGTTGGTTGGACTAGATGGCCCCTGGGGGTCTCTTCCCATTATGATTCTATGATTCTATATTTAAAGAGAGCCGTCGCATCGCCTCTCTGTCTTTCCTTCTCTAAGCTAAACATCCCCAGCTACTTAAGCTGTTTCTCAGGGCCTTTCCGCACCACGCTGTTATAGCACTTTCAACCTCCTATGGAATTTTGGGCTTTGTAGTTTACTGAGGTCAAAGAGCTCTCCGGCTGAGAAATCGAAATGCCTCCCCATACTCATGCTGCTCTATGGCCATTTCTACACTGGCCTCCCAAAACTGTAAACCCCAGGATTCCAGAGGATGTTGAAAGCGGAATCATCGCGCTATAACAGGCTAGTGCAGAAATGGCCTATGACCGTAATAAAATTATTGATCAAAATGCCTCTCCCTAAACTGCAGACCCCAGGATTCCATCGGAGGTTGAAAGTGGAATAAGCGCACTATAACAGTCTAGTGCGGAAAGGCACTCAGACAGCTTGGTTTCCGCTTTGGTTGCCCCTCTCTGAACTTGTTCCAGCAACTGCAAAGCCCATTTGGCTTCTACGCTTCAAGGATGTTTGACCGCACGTGTCCCAGTTTTCGTTTGTGAAATCTTGGAGGGCTAGGGATTGGCAAAGCCCCCTCTGAGTTTGTCTTGCCAAAAAAACAAAAACAAAACCCCTGTGGAATTCGGGGGTTGCCATAAGTCCACTAGTAACTTGGAATCACATGCACACACATGCAGTTCCAGGAGATGTGGAAATCTCTTTTTTTTTTTCTTTCCCCTCTCTCAGAAGGAGGTCAGATTTGGGCTCCAGGGCCACCCTCTGCCCACCACCAGCCTACAGAATCTGGATCCTTCAGGAAGCCAGGATGACCCATTTTGCTGTTTTAAAATTATTCCAAAATGGTGTTTTAAAACTATTCGGGCCAGCAAGCCTATAAGGAGCGTCTTAGGGAGCTGGGAATGTTTAGTCTGATGAAAAGGGAGTTAATAGGTGACATGATAGCCATGTTTAAATATTTGAAGGGATGTCGTGTTGAGGATGGAGCAAGCTTGTTTCCTGCTGCTCCGGAGACCAGGACACGGAGCAGTGGGTTCAAACTACAGGAAAAGAGGTTTCAACTGAACCTCAGGACGAATTTCCTGATGGTCAGAGCTGTTCAACAGTGGAATCTGCTGCTGCCTCCATGGAATGTGGTGCCGTCTCCTCCTTCTTTGGAGGCTTTTAAGCAGAGGCTGGGTGGCCATTTGCTGGGGGTGCTTTGAGTGTTTGTTCCTGCATGGCAGAAGGAGGTTGGACTGGATGGCCCCTGGGGTCTCTTCCAACTCTTCCAATGTTTCTGTGATTCCATGGGTGGCTGAAACGGAGAAGAAGTCCAAATCCGACGCTCCTGGGATGTATTCCGAGACCAGCCCACACCCCTGCGAGAACCCATCTAGAGCACACATATAATTTTTGCCCGCCTCCAGGTACTCACTTAAAAAGAAGCCAATGGATGCCAGGGTTTATTTTTATTTTTCCTGAAACTTGTGGCTAGCGTAGCAGAAGAATAGGGCTTGTGGGTCTGTTGGGAAAATCTAAACAAGGGCCGTTCCCACCTTTTCCTGAGCTGGAGAACAAAGGACCGGGCCGAGGAGAGCCTGTCCCTGGAAAAGCCATCAGCAGCCTCTTCCGGCACATCTGGAGGAGAAGCTATGGGGA
This sequence comes from Iguana delicatissima, assembly GCA_948472985.1. Taxonomy (NCBI): domain Eukaryota; kingdom Metazoa; phylum Chordata; class Lepidosauria; order Squamata; family Iguanidae; genus Iguana; species Iguana delicatissima. The sequence continues at coordinate 55,964 of CAOKZL010003904.1, forward strand.
GGGATGGGGGCGAGAAGCGGATTTGGGGAGGGCTGGCTGTGGGTTCATAATTGAATGCACAGCGCATGGGCTGCCAGGGAGCATCCTTGTTTTATTTTGAAACTACAGGCTTCCCCAGCTTATCAGACACTTAGGGACCTGAGCATTGTCAGAAAATGGAACTGGTTGAAAACTGCAGTCTGTCTCCATTTCCGCACTAGCCTGTTATAGCGTGATGATCCCACTTTCAGTATCCTCTGGAATCCTGGGGTTTGCAGTTTTGGGAGGGGCCGGCCAATAAGCAAAATAAAAAGGGCCAGGCTACACATATACACCCTCGGGCTTCCGCCTCCTTCTTTACACCATTAAGATGCTCTTTGTTGCAGACCCGGCTGGACGCCAACCTGTCCGCACTTCACAATGAGCTGTTTCAGCTTCAGGCCGAAGGGGTGGAGATGGACAGCCGGAACGGGGCTTTGCTGGGTAAGTTGTGAGGACCACGTGGAAATTGTTGCTGCGGACCTTCAAGTTGTTTGCAACTCACAGCGACCGTAAGGCAAGCCTATTGCAGGGTTTTCCTCCCAAGATTTATTCGGAGGGGGCTTGCCTCGGCTCCCCTCTGAGGCTGAGAGAGTGCGACTCGCCAAAGGTCTCCCGTGCCATGCTAATGCTATGCCAATGACATGAAGTGCTTTTTGATGTTTGCTATCATATAATGCCCTGTAATTCACCACGGACTCCCATACCAGGTTATTTTGCTGTTGGATGCCATGTAAAAGGGGCTGGAAGGGGATGATGGGAACTGAGTGAGGAACCAGTGTTTGGGGAGCAAGGTTATGTTATTCTAACGAACCTTGATTAGGAGAGAACAAAGGCGAGCAGAAGGAGAGGACGTTGGCGGGTGGGAAGCAAGCCTGGGAAAGGAGCTGCATTAATTAGCTGTCAAACAGGGAGACTGATGTATGCAAATTTATAGAGAGCATGGTGATCAAATGTGCAGATGACACCCAGTTGGGAGGGGTTGCGAATAACCCAGAGGACAGGATCAAAATTCAAAATATCCTTGACAGATTGGAGAGCTGGGCCAAAGCTCACAAAATGAATTTCAACAGAGAGAAATGCAAGGTCAGAAAAAAAATGGGATGCACAAATATAGGATGGGGGACACGTGGCTGGACAGCAGTCCGTGTGAACTAGGAGTCCTGGTGGACCCCAAGCTGAACATGAGCCAGCAGTGTGATGCAGCAGCCACGAAAGCCAACACGATTCTTGGTTGCATCAATAGGAGTCTGGTGTCTAGATGAAGGGAGGTGATGGTACCACTCTATTCTGCCTTGGGCGGATCTGATCTGGAATCATTTGTCCAGTTCTGGGCACCTCAGTTCAAGGAGGATATGGACAAGCTGGAGCATGTCCAGAGGAGGGCAACCAAGATGGTGGAGAGTCTGGAAGCCATGAAGCCCTCTGAGGAGTGGCTGCGGGAGCTGAGGAGGTTTAGTCTGCAAAAGAGGAGGTTAAGAGGGGACATAGTGGCCATGTTTAAATATCTGGAGGGATATCATGTCAAGGAGGGAGCGCGCTTGTTTTCTGCTGCTCCAGAGACTAGGACAAGGAGCAATGGATTCAAGCCGCAGGAAAGTCTGCAGAAGAGGAGCTTAAGAGGGGACATGAGGGCCACGTTTAAATAGATCTTTGGCTGTCAGGGTTATTCTGCCTTTCGCTTGCAGTGGAGATGGCCCAGTGGCGAGAACAGGTAGCCGGGCTCCAAGAAAGACTGGAGGAAGCCACCAGAGCCCGGATGGCGGCTGAAGCAGAGAAGCAGTACTGTGATGCGCGAGAGAGTGCGCTCCAAGAGAACGTGTGAGTTGCTGCCACAGCACGTATTCAGCGAATTTATCTTGAAGCTTTCCCTGGCATGAATTAAGCTTTACAGACAGTCCCGATTACGCCTCTGCCATCCCACTGTCTCAGCTGCTTTTAAAATGTCCTGGTTTCTTCTCCTCCTCCTCCTTTGTCCTCAGCTTATTTCCATTGCTGTGCAAAAGTAATTTGCATTAAGGGATGAAATGAGAGCCATGGTTAAATATTTGAAGGGATGTCATGTGGAGGATGGAGCAAGCCTGTTTTCTGCTGCTCCAGAGACTAGGACACGGAGCAATGGATTCAAATGCCAGGAAAAGAGATTCCACCTGAATATTATGAGCAACTTCCTGACAGTAAGAGCAGTCTGACAGTGGAAGATGCTGCTGCCTGGGAGTGTGTCACCTCCTAACCTTCTCTTGTCCCTAAACCACTCCTTCTAAGGCTTCAGGGTTTCCAGGACTTTTACCATTTTGGTTGCCCTCCTCAGGACACCTTCCAGTTTGTCCATCTCCTTCCTGAACTGTGGTACCCAGAACTGGACACAGTATTTCAGATGAGGTCTAACCAACCCAGGAAAGAGTGGTACCATTACTTCTCCTATCCGAGATACTAGACTCCTCTTGATGCAGCCCAGAATCACATCAGCTTTTTTAGCTGCTGCATCACACTGTTAAAAAAGGCGATGCAATTCCAGGATATATCAATAGGAGTATAGTGTGGAGATCAAAGGAAGTAATAATACCGCTCTATTCCGCTTTGGTCAGACCTCATCTGGAATAATCCTGTGTCCAGTTCTGGGCACCTCATTTCAAGAAGGATATCGACAAACTGTAGCGTGTCCAGAGGAGGGCGACTGAAATGGTGGAGGGTCTGGAAACCATGAAGCCCTCTGAGGAGTGTCTCAAGGGGCTGGGGATGTTTAGTCTGCGGAAGAGAAGGGGAAGAGGTGGCATGACAGCCATGTTCAAATATCTGAACGGATGTCATGTTGAAGATGGGGCAAGCTTGTTTTCTGCTGCTCAAGAGTCTAGGACACGGAGCAATGAAGTCAAACTTGGGAAAAAGAGATTCCTAAACATCAGGAAGAACTTCCTGATGGTAAGAGCAGTTGGAAAGTGGAATCTGCTGCTGCCTCCATGGAGTGTGGTGGAGTCTCCTTCCTTCCTTGAAGGTTTTTAAAGAGAGGCTGGGTGGCCATCTATCCAAGGCAGGGCTTTGATGTGTCTTCCTGCATGGCACAACGGGGTTGGACTGGATGGCCCCTGGGGGTCTCTTCCAACTCTAGGATTCTATGATTTAGCAGGCCCAGGTGGGCTAAGATGGTTCTTGAATCCCCCCCCCCGCTGACTTCTCTCCCTTTCTCCTCCCACTAGGCGCAGCTACCTGGCAGAGATCGCCTCCCTGCAGTGCCGCCTCCAAGCGCAGTCTTCCTCCTCCTCCTCCTCCTCCTCCTCCTCCTCTCGCCGCAGGTGCCCCCCGTTCTGGTACATATTCTGGGGAATGGCGATCTTTTGCATTCTTTTCCCGCTTGTAAGTTTTGGAACAGGGAGGAGGCTTTTTCTGGGCAAAACCCCCTGGAAGGAAGCAGGGAACCTGACTCTCCGAAAGGAGGGCTAAGGAAGGCGGGGGCCAGGCACAGTTTGGGCTCCCCCTTGCCCCCTCCCCTTAACGCAGGGGGAGCTAGTGACCCCCAGGTCTGTGCGGAGAGGAACGATATTTCAGCCTGCATTCATAGAAGCAGTCCATGCCGGGTTTTAATGTGAAGTGATAAAGGAGCCAGCCAGGGTGCTGGGCCAGAGGGGATTTGTCAAGGGAACCACCAGCTTTGTTGTTGTCATTTCCGACTTATGGCGACCCCAAGGGGAGTTCTCTGTGGGCTGAGAGTGTGTGACAAGCCCAAGGTTGTGCAGTGGGCTTCCTATTGATGCAACCAAGAATCGTGTTGGCTTTCTTGGCTGCTGCATCACACTGCTGGCTCATAACGCTGGTCTCCAGGGTCATAGCCCAAGGTTCAAGCCACGCTGGTTCAACCAACCAGCTCCCCCTGCCTTAAAGGGAATGGGCACTTTCTTCCCCCAAAAGGAACAATAAACACTTTGTATAAGCTCAGGAACCCTGGTATCACTGCTCAGATTTAAAAATGAGCCAGGAAAGTCGTATTTAAAAAGGAGTCACGCATTCCATCATCCACAACAAAACATTACATATTGTAATCTTACTTGCCATGTAATAATTTGTTTAAGTTCCAAATGGTGAGAATTTATAAGTTTCCAAGAAGGAGCCCTGTGAGTCTCTTGCAGAGGAAAAAGGAGGAAGGAAGGGGAAAAAAGGAGAAACGTGGCAGCACTTTTAAGACTTGCTGTTTTTTATTTCCTCATGCAATTTCACGGACAATAAATCCACTTCTTAAGATGCGGCACAGAGCCCAAAAAAATTGGGTTTATATTCACGAAAGCTCATGCGGAAATAAAATAAAAAGTGTATGGAAAGGGTGATGGGGGTCAATGTTTCTTTTAGATTTATAAAGTACAAGCTAGAGCCTTAAATCTATTTTTACCTTACTTTTCTTTTTTATGATTTTACTCCATATTCCCTTTTTTCCCTTTTCTTTCTCTTTTCTTTCTTTCTAAGATTTATGCCTGTACTTATCTTTCTTTGCCTGAATGTTAGATTAAATCAGAGCTTTATATTGACATCATTATGGCAACTTTAGGATAAGACATAGTGTTAGAAAGATTAGGATTTTGTTTGGGTAAAATAACTACTGTTTTTCGGGGTCATAGTCATTACTATTACTATTATTTATTTATATTTATAAATGTATTTATTATTATTTATTATTTTTAAGCACAGTTAAATATTGAAAAATAATGTAACTTCAGACTTACATTACTAATTTATATTATATTACTAACTTATGTCATGATACATATATATAAACCTATTGTCCTTTAGGTTATCTTCATCTTATATGGTTATATTGATGATGTAATGATGGTTGAATTTAATAAATTAAAAAGAAGTTACTAAAAAGTAACTATGAAAGTGTTACTCACTTCTACCAACATCCACAGACCAAAAAAAAGTTTTTGAAATGCAACAGGCTGTTTGTGATGTCTTACTTTAAGACCTGCATTTAAATGGATGAAAGCCCTGGTTCTGTGTTAAATCAGTTCCAGAGACGGAAAGTTAGATCGGTCAAATTTCAGCATGATGGGCAAGATGACACCAAATTGGAAGGGGCTGCTGATACTCTGGAGGACAGCTTCAAAATTCAAAATGACCTGGACAGATGGGAGAGCTGGGCCAACGCTAACAAAATTAATTTCAACAGAGAGAAATGTCAAGTCCTAGGCTTAGGCAGAAAAAAACGGGATACACAAATATAGGACGGGGGACATGTGGCTGGATAACAGTACGTGTGGAAGGGATCCAGGAGTCTTGGTGGACCACAAGCGGAACA